>PNEQ01022367.1:7229-21902 GCA_003012365.1 Medauroidea extradentata
CTATACGCTGGATAGCCACTAATTCACCATTGTAATGCCTCTGGGTAGCCACAAATTCGCTATTGTAATGTCTACATGCTGGGTAGTCACTAATTTGCTTTTGTAATGTCTACACGCTGGGTAGTCACTAATTCGCTTTTGTAATGTCTACACGCTGGGTAGTCACTAATTCGCTTTTGTAATGTCTACACGCTGGGTAGTCACTAATTCGCTTTTGTAATGTCTACACGCTGGGTAGTCACTAATTCGCTTTGGTAATGTCTACACACTGGGTAGTCACTAATTTGCTTTTGTAATGTCTACACGCTGGGTAGTCACTAATTTGCTTTTGTAATGTCTACACGCTGGGTAGTCACTAATTCGCTTTGGTAATGTCTACACGCTGGGTAGTCACTAATTCGCTTTTGTAATGTCTACACACTGGGTAGTCACTAATTCGCTTTTGTAATGTCTACACGCTAGGTAGCCACTTATTCACTATTGTAACGTCTACACACTGGGTAGGTACTAATTCACTATTGTAATGTCTACACGCTGGGTAGCCACAAATTCACTATTGCAATGTCTACACTCTGGATGTTCACTGGTTCAATATTTAACTACTACACTCTGAGTATTCATTAATACACCACTGCGATGTCTGGAATTTCACTGATTCACTATTGTAATGTCAATCACTCTGTATATTTACTGATTCACACGTGTAACGTCTACACTTTGGACAGTAATTTATTTACTATAGTCATGACTATATTCTTGATATTCACTTATTCGCTAATGTAATATCCACACTCTTGATACTCACTGATTCGATACAACTTCAGTGTAAATATTTCCTGATTCACTATTTGAATGTCTGTACTCTGGATATTCTCCGATTCCGATTTAGACTGTGAAGTGAAATAGCCTACTACCATCAGAAGTCGCTATTCGTGAATGAAACAATCTCGTAAATTTCGGTGGCTGGTTGGAGCATCGGCGTGAAACAGTAACTGCACTAATTGAAGAAAGGATGATTGATGCCAGTAAAGAGCGTTGCTTAAGGGCGATTAAGCAAATGGTGAACAAGCAAGAATTGACCTTTAAGTGTCCATGCGTTCCAGGCCCTGAATGCACTCATGTTCTGTTTACGCAAAACGCGGTGACGGAATGATATTATTTCGACAGATAATACCCAACACGCAAGATTTTTTTTTGTATTTTATCATTTCTATATCAGATAACAGGCAGGCCTATATACTTTATACTAATTTGTTGATTTTTAGTCAATTCTTTAATTTATATTTAATGTAACGCGATTAAAACATTTACACATAAAATACTGAAAACCATTTCGTATACTTAATTTATTTTAAAATTACTAGTTTTAAGAGTTTTTCCACAGGCTTGAATCACGAACAATAACAATATTGCTTTACCTTACCTCCTTCAGAAGGTAAATTTTGGGAAAGATGGAATTTTCACATGATATTTACTTGTCATACAGAAGTATTTGTAATGCAAGTTGGTGGAATGATAGAAACTGCCCACAAGAACGGTGTCGTAGCACGTCAAGCCTATTCGTTTTAATGTAAAACCGTTATAAAGTTTTTCGCAATACGTTTAACCATGAAAAGAACACACACCTCAAACTATGTCATCATAATTTTTAAAATGCAACACGCTTATTGAAAATGTAATTTTTAACCCCTCAAAATAGCAAGAAATGGCTTTTTTTAAAACACTGCCGTAACTACAAAAATTCAACCCAGAATCGTAAAAAAAAAAAAACATCTACAAATAAAATTGTAGGTAAGGCGCTGCTTAAAATTTTATAGGAAAATACATGGCATGCCAGTTTATCACATGGCAAAATTGAGGCTTTGCTTCTCTAGCCTAGCATGGCAGTTTGTCTTTTAACGTTCCTCTCCCCAAACATCTGAAATTATATCTGACACATACGCATCGTAAGAAGCTAAATAAAGAGAGATACAGAGTAAGACAGTTGAGGAGACAGAGACAGACAGACTGAGAAGGTGCTTTTTTATCTAATCTTTCTACAACATTTATTTCACATAAATAGTTTAAAACTTAGTTTTGTAGGACACTTTATATGACTTACTTGATAGTTATTATTTGACATCGACATCCTTTCAATTGTTCTACTCGAAACATATATGAAACAGACTTCGAAAAAAAATTTAGTTTCTTCAATTCAACAAGTTATATGTATGAAATGCTTTTACTGACGGACAATGTAAATTCTTTTACATCTAAAACCGTAGACATACATATATATACACACATACTGTACATACATGTATGTATGGCGTATATGAATTATGAATGTCTTTCTCTCGGTCTGTTTGAAACTGATGCGTTTCTACGGACTACCGTTCACCCGATTGCAACGAAACTTTGGTGAGCTGTGCGCGCGCCCACGAAGGTTTCCTACAAGTAATCTACGTAAACGGAAAGGAAATAAACGGGTGGAAAAAATGGGGTGGAGTACAGGGTAGGCCTACCCAAAAAAAAATTCGTGAAACTTGTTTCTAAAACAGCCATTGAGAGGCTTAACATCATCTTACATCATTTAAAATTTCAATATTGTTTCTGGAAAATTAATTAAAAAACACAGTAACTAATGACTTTCAATGTTATTATTTGCATGCAATTTGAAGTGCCAAAATGTATTACGAAAAAAAAAAAAAACTTTTGTGGTTACCTAGGCACGTTTATATATTTGAGTAAATTCGCTAAGGCCCACATTTCCGCTATTCGCTGTCCCGATAAAATAACCTTCGGAACTACTGGAGGACGCAAAATTGCTATAGCAACTTGCGTGTGTCGTTATTTCAATATAATTCCTAAGCAGAAATAACCTGAGCACGTTCAGTAATTTACGAACAAAATTGTATCTACAAAAGCTCAGAGAATAGTTCAGAGCTTGGACAGCTGAGATACTTCATGCGGTTTAAGTGATTTTTTAAAAATATTTTTAATATTTTTCTCAATTTTGTGACATAAAACTTGTGGTTATGATCAAACTACGGAATCAAGAGTAAAGTAATTGATCTCTATAATTTAAACTATTATATATTTACATTTATTACAACTTTTCAAACAAACTACATACGAATCACCAAGTATTGCAGACAGTCAGGCCCGTAGGCTAGCTTCCTATATATCCCCCCTTTTCTACATTAACTAATTCTTTATTTTCTGCGAATAGTTCATCAGAATAACAAGAATTACACCTAGTAAAAACTGAACGAACCTCATAAAACTCTAATTAATATTAATTTTGTTCTTAAACAATTTCATTACATTCTTGATCATTACAGCTTAGATGAATAAGATATTTTCTACAAATAATTCTTAATAAGGTATTTAGTTTATCTACATATGGTATCTGGAACCAACGAAGCAACTTAAACTTATTTTTTATTCACCATTTGTGGACTCCTCAAACTCGTAACCCTCCACAGAGAGACTATGAAATAGAGTTCATCAGGTAATCTGTAAATTATGAGTTGGCATATATAGCTATTGGGTTGTTAGGCGTAGAGCATGTTAAAAATTTTAAATCGTTGCACAACATTTGCACTTGTTAGAGCATGAACATGATTTATTTAATTATGTTATTCTCGGTGAGAAAATAAACACAGCAACTAGTGCTGCTCATATTTTACTTAAATTTCATTCTTTCCTGTGTCTATGGACTATTGTTTATTAACGTGTTTATATGGCGAGTAAAATTTTTCGTTTTGTGCAATACTGTGAACTCCACTGTTCACGCAACTCATTCTTAAGTCGCCGCTCCTCTTTCTGACTGAATTTTTACCAAAAATTGAAAATATAATTAAATGAAGATACAAGAGTGTTAGTACAGGGGCAGCCTGTCAGAAATGTACAGTAGCAAAATTAACTAGGTAATTTTACATCAATTGTGTGACACTGACGGACAACTCTGATAGCTACATAAAGTACTTAAATATTAATATTGTACTTTAGTTGGTAAAATCTCAAATATATTATGCAAGACAGTTTTAACTTGAACCTGAAAATATGTCAGTTCATTTCCTGTAAAAGTCCTCCTTGTTGTGGCAGCATTAGCTATCTGTGGCAGTTCTGCAACATATGAAAGCTGTTCATATAACTGAAGTTCTACACTCCTAAATAATGTGAATGGCTAGAGATGATGGTTTATGGCAGGAAAACATGACTATTTGCTGGGTTTCAACGCACGTTCAGCTTTCTGGCGTTCACTTGTACGTGGAGCTGTTACCTTACGTATCTGAGTCTATAAGAATGCCGCTATAGCTAGAGACATGCAACATTTCCACTATTTTCTGACAGCTGACTAGACTCCAAATGGCTATAGCCTCGTTCGACGTCTCCCGCTGGTCGATATATTCGTGACTTGCGTGGAGAATGCTTACACGGTAGAGAGGCCAATCTCTGTAAAGACGTAATACACGTAAATGACAACACATGAAAGTTCGTGACCAATTGAATCGCAGATTAGGCTATGTTACGTATAGGATAGGGAAGCTTAGTCTACTTCCAAATGATAACGCGTATTTTGAATGTCTCTAGCTATAGTAATATTCGATGCATATTATTGGTCCGCAGACAGCTACGTTGTGTCAGATGTACATCACCCAATCATATGTGCTGCAATTAATTACAGCGTTTTCAATGGTGTGTTGGCACAAAACATTTTCGCGATATAGCATCATCTAAATTAACGGTACATAAACGTAATGTAGGCTACATCTTGTTCTTCGAAAAATTCTTGAAATGAGTTAGAGTTGACATAAACTGAACATGTTTTTATGGCCGTATGTCATTGTGAGCGAATATTATTGACTTACAGAAACTCGCACGATGAAACAACAAAGCAAAAATGATAAACATGTAGTAGCTGTTGTCAACAAAATATAACACCATACGATTCCGGAACCAGAAAGACGACACAAAAACTTACAAATAGAACAGGATACGACTGGGCTAAACTCGTTTCTAGGTTTATATATACGTTAGGCTGTATCTAGCTCTATGTTTGTTGATTACAGTTACTATACATTTTGCTTTTTTGTTTCATTGAGGAATTTTCGGCAGGTCGACATAATTTACTCGCAATGGCGTAGATATATCAAAACAATTCACTATGTATTTTTTCTTTTAGATTTCGCAAAAGATATTACAAGAGCACTGAATTTAAATGAAATTGTGCATTGAATTTCTGCATCAAAGTTATGGAAACGTTTTCTGTTACTTTTTTTACTTGTAGAAACGAGTTTGACTCTTCGTATTAGAAATTAGTAGAGACAGGAAAAATTCGCGTGTTCACTGACGTGTAGGCTAGCTTCCAAGAATATATGTGTATCCAAGCAGATATTATCTTCTGCTCATTGGCTGCTCGATAACACAGAGATACCTGCACATGGTTGGGTCTGCTAGTTTACTTTTAGCCTAGCGCCCTCCAGAAGGCATCAAATACGTCGAGGTCCAATCGGGAAAGTTACTTTAACTTGAAGTTTCAATTATAGCTTCTGTCCAATAAGAAACGCGAAATTTTCATGTCTCTAGAAATAAGACAGCAATTCAGTGGCGTGGTGTGGAGTGTTCCGTGCTGTGCGCAGCTAAGCAATAAGTGTACGCAACACTGAGTTGTGTGTGGAACATAGACTGGTAGATGCTGGTACGCTCTCGAACCAGTAGCGTACGAGAGACAAGGAACGTAATACGAAAATGCCCTCTTTGGCTGATTCCTGCATGCATTTAATGCCACGTGCTCTACAGTTGTGTCTATTAATCTCATCCCTTGAAATACGACCATGCCGCATCATCGGAATAATTATAGTTATATTTCAGAGCAATAGTATGCAGATAAATTGTAAAGTGAAGTCATAGTGTGCTTATAAAAGAATTTGGCATTCTTACTGTTATATAGTTTCAGAAAAGCTGATAAGACTACCACCAGATTATTTGCATTTAAATTAGAATAAGTTATACTGTAATAAAATTGAATTAGAATTGGCTTAGTTTTTTACGTGTTCGTCAAATGTTTGTTTTTTTAATTAATAACAATAAATCAGTAAGTATTCGATGAGCTGGTCGAGGTGTCAGACATCTATCTTTCCACATAGACGATTCGGCGGACGGGTTATATAGGGGTATTTCCGTTTCCCTCCGCCTCTCTCATTCCGCCGCTACTTCGCACTCAACTCATCTCATCTATTCCTCGGATCAACTGGATAGGGGCAGGTCTCACTAGTCGAGCATAGCCGGCCCAACCTTCACCCCGGCCTTCTCTCATACACACTGTGACCCTGTGCCAGATGCGGGAACACGTGATGTATTTTAATTTTTAAATTATTTGATGTATATTGGAATATATACGAAAATACTATACTAAAAGTACTGGTATTTGTAAATACACATACGATTTATATGCCCATTCTTCCACCAAGCCATCAATTGTTGAATTTATATGTATATATTGTACAATTTCTTCATCGATTTTCGTAAATTATGTTACTCGTTTTTCAGAGATTTCTTCACACTTATATCTAATAAAGTATCACAAATTCATAAGAAATCTGGGTACGTATATTTTCACAACTGAACCGTCATGAATTGACAAGACAGTCGTGGTCTATCATAATGACTTTGAATATTATGGCTTGTAATGTCGTGTAGTATTAAAATTTTCGTGCGTAAGGAAACTTTTATGAACGATATACTCACTGACGTTTCAGCCATATCATACTAAAAAAAGAAAATACAAAACAATTCACCACTTGAAACCCGATCTAAATGTTGGAGTCCTTTAAAAATATTCTCTCTGATTATGCGTCTTACGTAGTTTAATTTTCGATTTGGCATGTATACAAGGGATTTTGTATAAGTCATTGGCGTTTTTATCTTGTTTTAAAGTCTTACACTGTAAAAAATTTCTTATAGGCTGTTCACGATAAAATAAGCACTGCAATAACGTTTCCTATCAGCCGTTTTGTAGCCGTCTTTACAATTTTTAATATGAAAATTTTCACGTAGCTAAAAACCAGTGCAAGCGTTTCAAAATTCTTAAAAGTTAACATCTATTGGCAATTTTTTTTAAATTAATTAAAAATTCTGCTGAGTGCTCAGTTTAAAGTGAACAGCCTAGAAACTTTCTAACTAGTAAGAAAACCACTAATTTTTGGTGGAAAGAATTTTGCACCAACTTATTTCAATGTCTTACGTGTACAACTGCACCTCTAGTTCGTGGTCTGTGATTGGATGTTCTTAACCGTTAGTGTCTTCGGGGTTCTACCTGCAAATTCACGACATGTGGTTTCACGCTTTTGTTGTTCTCCTTGGCACAGTCACATGAGCGATGCCTCTGGACCACGCACAAGCAGCCAATAGCCATAAAGCATAGCTGCAGATGTGCACGTATGGCTTATAAACAAGTTGGTTCAAAATTATTTCTACAAAAAGTCGTTTTCTCCACCCATGCACAGCGTGAGATACTGTTCGGCATAGTTTCTACATCCTAAGTCTAGTAACATCATTTTACATTTGTGGCACTCAATGGTATATGTCCGCAGACACTGTTCTCTGCTGTCTGGTTTGAAATGAGAATGAGTATTAAAGTTTTTTCATACGTTTAATTAACACACAGTAGGTTTACATGCAAACAACAATTATTTGGAATTTATGAGAAGGAGAAATGAAATGTTTTCTTGCAAACATACTTAAGACGACCGCCTACCTCTCGATTTAGATGCTTTGTAATGTGTTCGTAAACAGATTGTTTTCCTACGAAACAATTCCACGTTTGCCCATTGTGTCAACGCATGAAAAGTAAACACACTTCAGACAAGGTCGAAACTCATTGTTAAGATATCATGCTCATTAAAACATTCTTTCTAAGCCCTGCAATATAGCTAAAAACGGCCTGTTCAGACTACCGTACTACAATATGTACTAACAGGATATATTATAAACTCAAATATAGATGTGCAGTGAACTTTGCTACGATCTTTCCACCAATAGGCCTAAATTATGCCTAATATGGTCACCACGTAGTGTCCCACGGCAAAAACGGTTCTGCGGGAACCTTGCACGTTATTTCTGAGCTCGGCTCGTTGAGGTGATGCGGCATTTAATGCGCGTTTCAAGGTCTCCCTTACGTCTCCGTCATTTCTGAGGCTCTAACGCGCAAATATGCTGCGCCCTTAACACAACAATATACATTTTTTGATTTAACACCACATGAATTCTGTGCGCCTCATTTTACTGTTATCTATACATGTATAGGACTCTTTCTTTGATAAATACGGCACAATTTTACCATTACTACTATCCTAACACTATTATACATCGGCATGGTAAACTTACAAATCATTACATGTTACGGTGTACCCTAACATAACGTGTTGCAGTGGAGTTGAGATTCAGAAATTCATCTTAGATATGAGCTCCATATGTCTACAAGGGAGCAGCGAGAGAGGGGACATTTATAGCTACCGCCGTAATTAAGAAGGGGAATAGGAGAGTCGGTAATATGGACCTTAAACCTTTAGTTCGTGGACCGGTCCGCTCCACAGTCACGGCCATTAAAAATAATGAAGCAGGCCTGCATAGAAACACAAACGAAGGCTGTGGAATTTTTAGTGGCTTTGTGAAGGCAGCAACAGCGACCGAGGAAGGTTTATTTTATCTTTTACTTTTACTTCACGTCCTTCGCCTGCTTCAGCTAGAGATTCGGTTCACACAACGACGTTGCCATAGAACTGCTAAAGCCGGATTCACACGAACCCAATATCTGTTCCTAAGAAATCTTGAACATAATTTTTAAAACTGGTCTGACAAGACGTAAAATATGTGCTAAAAACTTACACGATGTTAATAATACCTTTGAATGTTTCTCGCAATGTGACAGATTAACGTACCGTACTATTGTGGACATATGCCATTGCAATATTAAGTCGTCCCATGAATTTAGATTTCTGAGGCTATATAATATTGCAATTGCGTATGTCCAATATAGCACAGTACGTTACAAGATCTCGATCTTGCGCGAGAATTTCTTAGATCATATGCATTGGTCATATTGCGTGAAATGAGAAAACAGAAAGTGTTCTTTTTTTATTTTTTGTTATTTGTTTAGAGTGAGACGATGCAAAGTTCATGGAACTAATGATCCGATTGGTAGAGATACCAGTAGTTCACACAGGATTTTTGTGTCGGGAAAATTGTGATTTTTTTGTGGGGGATGGGGGGTGGGTGGGTGGTGATTAGACAGGGCTAGAGCTAGGATTAGAGTTAGTGGGAAAATTAGGGGGAGGGGGTTGTTCGCAAACCTAAGAAGTTACGATGTAACACCGATCTGCCCCAATAAATGAGTTGGATCCAGGTGTCCTCCATCTGGAAAAGTTTGTTTTCAAAGTGCAATTTACGCAATTTCCGTAAAGGAAAGGAAGGGTCTGGACACCATATAACCTCCCTGCCAAAGTTTTGTTGTACGATCTGGCTTTTACAGCATTGTGGATTTAAATGATGACAGTTAAATTAACGCAACTACTAAGGTAAGTGGGCTTCACGTCTCGTCGTCAGCAAGGTCATTAGAGAAGATGACATACAACTTGGTACGGCAGGGACTAGGAAAGGAGTCGGGGTCGGCCATGGTCTTTGTTGAGGAACCATCCCAGCATTCGCCTGGAACGATTTCGGGAAACCACGTAAAACCGATAACAGGATGGCCGGGACAGGGGATCGAACCTGGATCCTCCCGAGTGCGAGTACAGCTTGTTACCGTTGCGCCACTTTGCTCGGTGACGCAACTAGCGAAAGTAAACTGGTAGCATTACCTCACAGAAAAATAACAATAACATGTTTTCGAGCAGAAGGTAGGGAAGTTGGGTTGCAACCCTCAACACCCCCCCCCCTCAAACCTTCATGGGTGCGCCTTTGGTAGAGGGCTGCAAATTTCGCGTTATTATTAGATTCACTGGAAAGTCGCGAACACATTTAACGTAGTCTCCAATACCTGAATTGTGACGCGTGTGAACAGTTTTCTGGATTATCACACACGTTCTGTGTTAAGACTGTACAGTTCTAACTGAGTTTGTTGAAGAGGGACACAGTGCGTCATATAAACGATAGCTAGGGCACGGTAGCTTTTGCGAAAAGACTTTTGTAGCAATTCGCTTCAGTGCCTTACGTGCACACCTGCATCTCCGCTTTGTGGTCAGTGACTGAATACCTTGACATACGTGTGGAGTTTAAACCTACAAATCACAGATGTGTTGTGTCACAGTTATCCGTGCAATGATTGGCACAACTCTGCACGAAAACACTCGGCCAATAATCATGCAGGTGTGCACGTACGACACTGAAACAAAGTGGGGCAAAAATCTTTTTGCTTAAGCTACCGGGCCCTAACGATAGCTAGAGATGATGGTTTATCGCGGGAAAACTTGAATGTTTGCTGTGTCTACGCACGTTCAGCTTATGGACAGATTACTGGCTTTCGCTTGTACGTGGAGTTGTTGCCCTATTTGACTGAGCCAATAAGAATCCTGCTATTATAATATTTGATGCTAGTTATTGGTAGAGCCGCGATTTTATGGCGAAAATACTTTTGCAACATTTCGTTTCGATGCGTCATGTGCACACCTGCAGCTCTGCTACATCGTCTGTGGTTGGATGATTTTACTCTCACTTGCCTTGGCAAATTATAGACGTACAGACTCACAATAATCTTATTCTGATTGGTGCAGTCAAATGAGAAACGTGTGTGAACAAAGACACGCTGCCAATAACCTTGAAACAGAACTGCCGATGTGCACGTGAGTCACTGAAACAAAGTGGGGCAAAAATATTTTCGCGACAAAATCGTGGCCCTAGTTATTGGTCTACAGACAGCTACGTTGTGACAGACGTAATATCACACACTCGTACATGTTACAAGGAACTGCGGTGTTTTCAAAGGATGTTGACGCAAACATTTTTGGCGATATATCATTAGAGCCCACGATTTTTGGTGAAAAGAATTCTGCAACAATTTGTTTCAATGCCTTATGTGCACATGTGCAGCTCTGCTTATTGGTCAGTGATTGGCTGTTTTAAATTCTCAGCGTCTCGGTGTTTTACCCGCAAATCACAGACGCGTGGTGTCGTAGTAACCTTGTTCCTGTTGGCACAAGTCAAATGGGCCACGCCTGTGCAATTATTAGAGAGGATGATATATCGCGAAAATGTTTTGTACCAACATACCCTTGAAAACGCTGTAGTTTATTACAACACATTTGATTAGGTGATGTGCGTCTGACACAACGTAGTTGTCTGCGAACCAATAATAGGCATCAAATATTACAACAGCGGGATTCTTATTGGATCAGTCAAATAGGGCAACAGCTCTACATAAAAGCGAAAGCCAGCCATCTTATGGTAAACTGAACGTGTGTTGAAACCCAGCAAACAGTCAAGTTTTCCCGCGATAAATCACCCTCCCTAGCAATTATACATTCTGCCAATAATCAAGCAGCAGACCTGCATATGTGAACGTAAGGCATTGAAACAAACTGCTGCAGAATTCTTTTCACCAAAAAGTCGTGGGCTCTATATATCATCATCATCTCTAACGACAACCAATATAGGGGCAAAATCTTCAGTGTTATACACAACATGTTTGAGCTTAGCAAACAAATAACTTTTCCCGTGATTTACCAGTTATTATTTGACACAGCAGACTGGACTCGCAAATTACTGTGTGCTCGTCTGACTTGAGTTGTCATTGCCAACAATTTGAGTCGCGCACCTCAAGGAATTATTCACCAAATGATCTGAGGGCAACACTAAACTTCCCACTATCTTTAATGCGGGCACACAAACATAGCAAGGTCCGGAGAAAGTAACTTACCGATATTTGGTTATAAGGAAGTGAATTTTAGACTGTCGCGTAATAAAACCGCACGCGAAATTTGCTCGTATTTACAGTATGGTAGAGCCACATTTTCATGGCGAAAATATTTCTGCGCCTTTTTGTTTCATTGCCATATTTGAACATGTGCAGCTGTGCTTCATGGCCAGTGACTGGTCGTTTTAACTGTCACTTGTCATGGGATTCTACTGGCAAATAATAGACGTATGATGTCTCGTCAACGTATTATGACTGGCGCAATCAAATGAGGGAAAGACACCCAGCAGAGGTGCAGGTGTGAGCGTTACGCGTTCATACAAAGTGGTACAAAAATATTTTCGTGACGAGCACGTGACTCTATCAATTGGTAGGGGCCGGAAAATATCGTGGATTCCATGACCTTCATGTTGGAATGCATAGTCTTGTGCATAAACAAGCCCCGACCATTTGTCCACTAGCTGCTACTCGGTGGAACAGCGGACGATGAACGAATAGACGAGGCTTGAATTGGCATAGGACAATGGATTCTAACATGCAGGTTATTGAATCGGCGAAATTTTCCGGCCTCTATCGATTGGTCATTCTGTGCTGGTCATGTGACTTAAGCACCTGACGCATGAACGGTTTTGTAGCGTGCCACGACTATTCTTTTCTACGCCAAACAGATAAATTTACTTATAATATGTTTATTTACGATAAGAACACATGGTTAGTACTAGGCTTCTATAATTTAAAAAATGCAACATTCTTATTCGAAACATATTTTTGGGGCCCCTACAAATGGCTAGTAACGGCCTTTTTTTAGAGAGATGTGACAGGAAAAATACCACCCGCAGGTCGATTAGGGATCTGTTTTTGGCCCGTCTTAACTCGAACGTAACGTTGGTAAGACGCCAAACGATAAAATGCGACCACCGATGAATTAAGACGCGTCCAAAATTGTGGCGACACAACCTGGACTTAGGCGCACAAAAATGGGTGTCTAATTTAAGTAGTCGCATCGTTAGTATCAGTAAAATAAACATATAGTTATTTATACAAGTAATTTATGAGCAACGGCATAGTAATTTTGTATATAAACATACCGGAAAACGCTATGAACACAGAAAATATTTGCGCCACATCACATTTCGTAATTGCCGCGTAAGAGGTTAAGGCCTACAAAGTATTGCTTCAATGTACATGTATATATTATATTTCTTAAGACTACACAATTTCAGATTTTTTTTTCACAACGTTAAATAACTCACACGAAATAATTTTGAACTTGTTGATAAGTTCTTTTGAATGCACAGACCTAATAACATAACCTAGTATGATGCACGGAAAAGAAACGTTAGTTACATATTAGCATACAATATATATTTGCATAAATAACAAATAAAATTCGAGAAAAAATAATTGACCTTGCTTTTCTGTAAGAATGTAATTTAGGATATGGTTATGTTTAAAACTTGATTATTATAAACAACAATGAGCAATGAGCTTGCGACGATGACAAATGAAGGCTCTATTTCTTGATTGGCCAGCGAATACGTAATTGTGGTGACAACCGAGCATCAGAAGTACCAACATGTGTTTTTCAAGCGTATTACTTAAGACGCCTTGTGTAAAGCGAAACTGTTATGACGGACAGAAACGTAATCGGAATTTTCTCACAGAGTCTTAAGAAACCCGACTTACGAACGACACGTTTCAACTAAGACGCCATGCTCTAAAAGATCCGTACTCGACCTGCCGGATTCGTAAAACACAAAGTTGGAAGCATGCGTTGGACTTGACTTCTAACTTTATACAACAATTAAATTGTAAGGTCGCTGCTTTAAGTCCCGTAGGACAAAGAGTAGTACGCAAACATTGCATGCTGGCCAGTTTGGCGCGCCGCGAATATAAGCGATGCTGTTACCACCGACTGTGGAAACCTGAACCATATCGCTTCACTTTCTCCGCGCCTTAAACGCGGCAAATTATATCCGGTGTGTAGCCCTCTCAATGGCGTTCAAGTGGCGGAAAACCGTAATGTCGTATTTGACTGAATTAGTGTTAGTTTTGTAGACGTTACTTCAGAGTACACTTTCTCCTTAGGAACCCAATTTAGCTCAACCAGTTATCATACAAAGGCATCGTCAAAATTGGGAGGTTTTATCGTTGTCAATTAGAATTTATTGGTTTGTGAACATACGCCATTTCTCATGTTTTGCTGACCAAACTTGTGTTGAATGACAAAGTACAGAAAACCCAAAAACGGATATAAAACACAAAAAAAGCAATTCGAGAGAAATTCCGCCAGTTATTTTTGTACAACACACACGCACGCACACACACACATATATATAGGCCTACACACATATGTACATATATGTATGTAGGTTTGTGTATGTGTACGCAAGAGCTCTAAGCTAGATCTGTCAAATTTCGACAACACTCAGCCACAAAATACAGACACAAATAAAATCAGATTCCTAATATGAAAAAGATGGAAGTAGTCAAAAACAATGGTCAGTGGACAACGAGCTAAAGACAAGAGACAACATGACATACGATGATACCAACGAAAAAGTGCAACGTTTCGGTAACTACGACCTATTCCCTGTTCGAGCTGAGACACAGCTGGTGGGTACACTAAGATGTGAATTCGTATCGTGTCCGTATTTTGTGCCTGAGTGTTAGCGAAATATGACTGAAGTCTATCTTTAGAACTTTAGAATTCTTGCATATATATATATATATATATATATATATATATATATATATATATATATATATATATATTT
>PNEQ01022372.1:0-24678 GCA_003012365.1 Medauroidea extradentata
AAATTTTTTTGAAATTTTCGAAATTTTGGAAAATTTTGGTAATTTGACACTCAAGGTCAAGGTTAAAGGTCAAGGTCAAGGTCACGGTCATCCAACATGGCGGTCGGGGCCGTGACGTCACAACATGGCGGGTGGTGCCTCACTTGGGCGGGTGCCTCACTCCGGCTCCATGTCCCAGAATCGGCTAAACCTTACTACTCTCGCTTTTTACTGTACCCTTTAACAATAGCAGCCCAACTAGTGGCAAAATTATTCCCTGTGCCAAATTCTCGTGTAAGAAAGCACGTTTTCTTTCTAATCTATAGTAGCATTAACTTTAGTAACTGTCATCACGAGCACCATGAAACACTACCCACCGCTCACCTATCACATCTGCCAAAACACTGTGTGCTTCTTTAATGTTACAATTCTCTCTAACACTGCGAAAACCTAGACAATGTGGCAAACCTAGGAGAATATTGACCATTTGTATGCCAACACGCGCAGAGCTAAACTCTTCCTTGAGCTCAGTCTTTGGGGTTCATGTGAGTAGAAACACATCGGATATTATTAATAGCAGCTGCTCGCAAGCACTAATAAATGCAATTGCAATTATACGTTACTATTGAAAAGTATAAACCTTGTTTCATATATATATATATATATATATATATATATATATATATATATATATATATTGCAATATTTGGATTCCATTACTTGTGTACTGTGATAATTTTGTATCTTATAATGCGGTATCAATGATACGTAAGTTTGACTACTTGTATGGCATCTACATTCAGCACTGACGATTGATTATTACATTAACAGGGAAACAACTTTAATATTAACAAACGCCATCAATAATATTATGAAATTTAATTTAAGATTACAGTATTTAGTAGCGTTCTTGCTCTATAATGTCATAAAACCTGTTTTTGTCGATAATTTTGTAATCTTACCATGCTACATTGGTTGTACCTAGTTAAGAACCACAAATGTGAGACCTTGTTTATTATTGTAGCCATGAATTAATCATTGAAACGGTGAAATAACAAAATAATTTAAAAAACCATTTTCTTAGAGAATAGTATGAGTGACCAACATCGTGTAACCTAGTATTTCAGGAAGACAACATTGACTATGTTTTTTTTTTTAATACTTGTGTTAAATATTTCTACAGTATAGAGAAATACTTTCAAAGTACTTTACGTTTTCAGTATCAATGACACATTCTGCAAGTGCGTGGAAAATAAGAAATTACAGGAAAATCTTAAAGAATTCACTCACAGTCTTACTGCGTGTAAACAATGCCTAGTCTTAGAAACTTGATGGGTGGTTTTCATGATCGTCTAAGGTTGAATGAGGAATATACACATGCTGCAGTTGCGAGAGCGCCATATTATGTACGTACTTTACGATTTCATTGTATGATTAGCAGCCGACAATGTTTCATACAGAATAAAATCATTGTGTAAGTAACAGAAAAACAATTATCATCAGGCAGGGACACGTGATTTTCGAATAAATTGAATGATCATGTATATTCCAAAACAGTTAAGTATGTAAGCACGTATCATTGGAGTGTTTGGAATCCTTGTGCGTCCTGCATGTCTGCCTGCGAGTCACAGTCGTGTGGTGTCCCAGCAGTTTCATCTGATTGGCTGAGTCAAATGAGAAGCATTTGCTCATAAAGACGTTCTGCCAATACAAGATTAAAGTTGCGAATTTATACGCAAGATACTGTCATATATACGCGAAAATATTTTTGCTGAGAAACAGGTGTACGTAGTAGTAGGTTGGCATGGTATCAGCAATCAAACTTGTGTACAATATATGTAACAATACTTTGTTAGTTCATCGCAGGTCCAAACAGTAGTTCTAGTACTGTATAATGAGTGAAGGTGGGGCACACATGTTTGTTATATGAAATCTGTATGCACTAGTGTCCGAAATAGTAAAGAAGCAAGGCCAGACAATTTCAATGAACTTTATTCATAATTAACTACTGGCTTTCCTAAAGTGTACTTTCAGTTTAAAAACACGAAACAATAATATTGGACGCTAATGAGCTGCACAGGCAATGATGAACACTATGTCATCTGATCTTTGAAAGAACTGTGCAATGGGAGTTCATGACTAGATTCAGTTTCTTGGACGTACTCCATTGCAAAATTGAACGACTGTCAAAGAAAAACTAAACAAATAAAAGAAAACCATAAAATAATCATGCTCTGCTATGTTATCTGTTATTTATATTGATGTTGGATTCTATTTTGAACAGTTGTATTGATTCGGTAACGTCAGCCGAGGTTTTCAATGTTATTTAATTGCCGTACTATTGTATCTTGAGAAATATATTGTGTTCAGAGCAAGTCCTCCATAATATTAGTTTGTAATTCCGTTTCTTTTCATTATTGACGTAAAGTAAAGAAAAGTTTTACGTTACAATACTATGTGCTTTCCAAACAATGAAATAGATTCCCAGAGACAACACTACTAGCAGCATGGCAGTGATGATGTACTTCCACGGAGGAGGCTTCATCACTGGATCCGGATCCATCTCACCAGATTACTTAGTAGATGAAGGAGTTGTCGTCGCGGCCTGCAACGATAGACTAGGAGCTTTAGGTAAGTTGTTGGTTACAGCTAAGTATAGGAGAATCCGGAACATCGCTACAGCTGTATAATAATGATATTCTCCCCTTCCGTTAGTATTCGTGCTGTAGATTTGACAGCAGCAGTGTTTCAGTCCACATGTTTCAGATAGTTTTCTAATTACAACTCACTTGCGAGCATTATGTTAACTCGTCGTTCCCCGCACAGAATTAATTTGTTTATGATCTTTGAAAGAACTGTGCAATGGGAGTGCATGACTGGATTCAGTTTCTTGGACGTACTCCATTTCAAATTGAATGACTGTCAAAGAAAACTAAACAAATAAAAGAAAATCATAATATAAGCAGAGTATGCTTTAGTCAGCAAGATACATACACAACAAGAAATTCCAAAATGGAATCGGGTCAAATAGAAACAAGGAACAAACAGATTATAATGAAAATAATAACAAATAAAATAAAAAACCAAGTAACATGCGACACAACGATGAGATGAAACAAAAACACAGCAAATATCAGACACGAACAGAAAAATAACAAAAAGACACAACAAATAGACGAGACAAAACGCAACAGGTAACAGACATATACAGACAAGACAAACGACACAACGAAGAGACGAAACAAGACACAGTAGTTTTCCAGACACTGTCTATATTTTGTCGTACATTAATTTGGGATATTTACTATTTAATTTGTGGAAAGTATTAGTATGTTTGTCCTCGTTATATTCTATGAGTTGTAATTTGACTTTAATTCGTGTTGTTCTCAATTGAACCGCCTTTGTCGGTTCGCCACGCAATTTGACGGCACTCGAAGCAGTTTGGACATTGTGAAATTTCAACAACTGATATGTATTATTCGCCGCAGCTACGTTTTGAACACTTTCACATAAACAGGAACTCTTACGAACCGTACGATCCACTTGCAATAATCTGAAATCCTTTTTCGACGCAGCTGAACTTTGTAAACATCACATATCGTCACCATAGACTTGTTATGAACTAAGCAGAGACACAGGCGCAGACAATACAGCTAGCCTCGCACTACACTAGCGCGCTCAAGTGACTGTTGCCGTACATCAGAAAAATTTACGAAGAGAAATAATTATTATTTTCCCTGTTAAATTGCGAATTTAAGAAAGGAGTTTTATGTATAATTAATATTGTACGAAATGAGTTGTGTAATTAATGTATTGTGCTTTTCTTTTGAAATTACAGGTTTTTAATTAATTGTATTTCTTGACTGTATTTGTGTTCCGCCATGTTGTAAGGACAGTATTAAGGTTTATATTCTTGCTCGCCTCTTGTTTTTATACCGTGATTTTTACATATATGTGTTCAGTCGGCTTCCAGCGTCATGTGAGTGATGCTCTTGTCTTTCGTCAATCTAAATGTGGATTGGTTGTTATGCTGCAGGACTTGTAATTGATCAATTTTGGGCGCCTTGTTTAGTTTGTTGTATGTTTTTTTCTTGAGTTGAAGTCCTGTAACATGATGGCCACGTCCTAGTGTCTTGCTAGTGTTTTTGCAGTTCTTATTTTTTTCTCTTGATTAGTAAATTAGTCAACTTTTGAATTTGATTTTCTTTTTACAGTTTCACCTTAACAAACTTCAGTATATTCAGTAATTACAGGAGGCCGCGGTGGTCGAGGGGTCAGACCTCTCGCCTCCCACCAAGACAACCCGGGTTCGATTTCCGGTGGGGTTGGTCCCCGGATATGTGGGAGGAATCGTGCCGGACAATGCCTCTGGTTGGCGGGTTTTCTCGGGTATCTCCCGTTTCCCCCGCCCATACATTACGACGCCGCTCCATACTCACATCATGTCACCCTCACCAGCGCTTAAGACTTCGATGTTAAGCTCTGACCAAATTCTCTCACTCACTCACTCAGTAATTAGAGAGCGAGAGAGAGAGAGAGAGAGGAGAAGACATTAAAATTCTATAGTTTAATTTTGTTCAGTGGTATATTAATTCATAACTGTTGGCTTGTACTTTTTGAAGATCAGAATTGGGCAGATAAAGTAAATTATTGCATATAACAATGTTTTTTAAAGCTCAGTTCAAATTAATAATAGTAGTGTGATTGAATATTTTCACGCACCTTAATGTGCCAGGTTTATGTGACTGTTAGAAGGCTGTTAGGCATTGTGTGCATAATGTCAAGGTATGGGACTCGACAGGTTATGAGTTCCTGTTTTATTTGGAGTGTGTGATCCTTTAACTTTATTTTTTATTTAAGCATTCTCGCGAGTAATAGGGATTCTGTACCCACCTTTTTCTTCCTCTTTGTGATTTGTTACCGTCACCGTTAGTGAGGCGTTAGCCCATATCATAGAGTAGTGAGGTGCTAGCCCTTATCATAGAGTAATGAGGTGATAGCCCATACCGTAGAGTAGTGTGGTGTTAGCCCATGTCATAGAGTAGTGAGGTGCTAGCCCATGTCATAGAGTAGTGAGGTGCTAGCCCATATCATAGATTAGTGATGATACAAAATTTCTACTAATAATAAGTTTTGTTGTAATTGTTAATGTGTGATTCAGTGGAATAAGTCGTCGAGTCCATGGCCTTAGAAGTTCAGGTCTGGACACTGCTATAAAATATTGACCCTCTTATGACTGATTTTAGTTCCTTCACTATCCGCAAAAATGAATGAAAACTGGTGGCGCCACTAGCACACTCGTGCTAGTAATTATTTTTCAAACATTAAATGTATTATATTTTTAGAATACAAATATTAGAAACTTACTTAAGTTTAACCAGAATATGTTTAAACACTTGAGTTTTGATTAAAATAACGAACTTCTCTTCACAACAGCCCCACTGCGATAGTGGCGCCAACAGTTTCGTTCAGTCATAAGAGAGTCAAAGATAAAGCATTGAAGAGTAGGTGAGTGTCCAGAACTGTACTTCTAAGACCGTGGTCGAGTCGTAGATTCCTACTTAAATGAATTAATTTTAATACACTATCTAACACTGATATCATGTCCGCCATTAACGCTGCTATATACATATATATATATATATATATATATATATATATATATATATATATATATATATATATATATATATATATATATAAACATTTTAAATATTGTGAAATGGTGATAAGACAAGAGTAAGTAATGAAGCAGGGTATGCCATACAATCAAATGTACTTTATTTATATTACTTCTGGCTTTCTTTAAATGTACCTTTTAGTTTACAATCATAAATATAATATTGTAAGGTAAAGCTGTCACTCGCAAAACAGTACTTACATAACATTTTATAAATGTGAGATTTTTTTGTTTACATTGAACTAGATGTACATTCATTACTCCACGACTTTTATTTAAGAAAGAAAGCGTAGAAATAGATCAGAAATCCTAAACAGAACTTTAACCACAATATGTTTAATTTCTTGATGATAATAGTAATATTACAGTTGAAAATAACTAAACTAAATGCTTAGCACCTTAACAAAATAAATTTCTGATTTGAAAACTCGAAAACAGCACAATTTACTACATTTATTTCTGAACTAAATTTATCTTCATCTGTGTGTCTCTATCGATGTTATGTTTACCACACGAGTGAAATATTAAGTACCTATTAAATAAATTAACACGCATATATTAAAAGACGCTATGATATGGAATAGGTATTGTGTACCTGAAGTTGGAATGTATCTTAACTGTCATAAGCACATCAACTTTTCCCTCATTTCAAACATGTGAAAGAAACAATCACAGCGTCAACAAGACTGACTTCGTTTTAGTTTTAGTTATGTTTGCATAAACAGTCAAATGAAAACCAACCTGCACAAAGTCTTACAGAAGTAAACATTGTTTGTTACAAAATAGGCTAACTAGTACATAATGCTCTAAACTGCTGCATGTAAGATTGAAGCAGAAATGTTCTGTAGTTCCATTTTAGCTCGCTTACGAGAGGTAACTTTTTCTTCTTGTACTCTTAGTGGTCAAATACGTTTCTCTTTATAGAAAATATCGTGATTGTTACGCGTCTCATGGTTGACACGGGTCCTGTTAAATAAAAAAAAAAAATGTTTGTAAAGAAATATTGAAACAAGCGAAGACCACAGTACAGTGATATTTACAGTTTTCGTCGTTTATTTCTCTTACATTTTATTTTTTGCAAATTAATTAATGGCATCGGATAGGGGAAAATCATAATTTTAAATTCATTTTCAAAAATTTAGTTGTATGTGCGTTTGTTGGGACTACTATTCTCTTTCACAAAGAACAATTTAGCTCAGCCAGTTTTCCCATTCCCATAACCGCATATAAAAAATCAAAATATTAATATTATACTGCACACTGTGAAAACCAATAAATATAATGAAGTTAAATAATTCACATTGGATATACATGCCAAGGGCTAAACATTACAGTATATTAACACCCCTTTACAAATCAGATTTGTATTTGAAAAAATTCCGATATGTAGCAAAAAAATTCCACATTTGAAAAGTCCCGCACAGATACCTTAACTTCTGGACCTTCATAAAGTGCCAGTCGATCAATGTGGACAACCTTACGTTTAGCTCGAGAGCCACTGCACCATATCCTGAATACTACGTCATTGATTGTTTTTGTAATCTTATAAGGGCCTTCCTAGTTTTTTTCTGAAGCTTGGAGCAGTATCCCTTCCGTCTTAGCGGGTTGTACAACCACATAACTTGTCCTTAATTAAATTGATCAGCCGATGTTTTTCGATCATATTTGGTCTTCATTCGGTTGGTATTAATTCTGAGGTGCTGCCGGGTGAAGTCATGTGTGTCCACTAACTTCCTACATAAATCACTGACATATTCTGGGGTAGCAACCTCTTATTAAGGTGGTCGTCCAAACAGTAGGTCACTATGGAGGTGGAACTCTCTCCCAAATAACATTTTCGAAGGTGTTAGTCTTGTAGCCTCGTGAACTTTTGAATGGTAGACTAGCAAAATCGAAAGCTTCTTGGCATTCCAAGCCTTTCGGCTTTCTGTTACGAATATTGACAAGAACTGTTCCAGAATGCAGTTAAGTCTTTCGACCATCCCATTTGACTAAGGATGCAGTGCTGTGTTTCGTGTCTTCCTCATATTCAGAATCCTGGTGACCTCTTGGAACAAGGGATACTCGAAATTCCGTCCTCGATTTAAATGTAGCTCAAATGGAACACCAAACTTAAAAAAAGACATGATCCACAAGTGCATTGGCCAACATACAAGCCTCTTGGTTCGGGATCGGCATTTCCTCTGATCACTTAGTAAAGTAGTCGTAGGCTACAAAAAGCATCGATTTCCCCTCCTGGTGGTTAGTAAGGTGCCCAGAATATCTACAGCATTCATTTCAAAGGGAGTACGGAATATTGTATTCCTGGTAGTGACTTATTGTCTAAATTCTCGTACCTTTTCTTACTGCACAAATGTCACACATGCTGCACCCCTTCTCCACATCCTCCCGACAATGGAGCCAGTAGAATCTCAGGCGAACTTTGTCGAGTGTTTTATTGATGCCGAAATGTCCTCCAGTTGCAGTGCTATTCAGTTCATACAGCACATCTGGAACCCTACAGTCTGGTGTGACAAGTTGGAACCGTATTTGTTTTCATTGTTACTCTCCCACTTCCCATGCAACACACAATTTCTAAGGATGAGGGAATGCCACTGCGCCCAATTGGATTTGACTGTAGCCCCTGGGCTATATATCTCCTTCCAGCTTGATCGTCGGTTTTTTTCTTTCCGATCCAGTAAAAGGCACAGATTTTGGTAATTCAATTGGTCTTTCCTTATTTCCTAATCGTCCCATGACTGTCTCGTTACCAGAAGTGTCTTCTCGGATCTGGGTCCTGCATACCATTCTGGACTCACTGTTCCTTACATCTTGGCGCTCACAGTGTCGACAATATGGTTCACAGGACCTCAGTGAGAGAGCATCTGCATTGCTGTAAAGATGGCCAGGTCTGTGATGTATTGCAAAATCGTATTCCTGAAGATGGTGTATCTGACCTTCTGGGTTCGTGAAATTTAATAACCATGTTGATAAAGCATGATCAGTACATACTATAAAGTGCCTTCCATGAAGATAAGAATGAAAGTGGGAAATGGCCTTCATCACAGCTAAGAGCTCTCTACGAGTCATGCAGTAATTCCTTTCAGGCTTATGAAGTACTTTGATAAAATACTCAAGTGGCCTCTCCTACACTTCCTGAACTTGCGACAACACAGCGCCAACACCGACATCGATAGCATCAGTATCGATAATGAACTCGCCCTTACTTATAGAAAACCCCAGTACTGAAGGTGATATCAATATTTCCTTTAACCTCGCGAAGGAAGCCTCACATTCAGAGGCCCAATGAAATGTCCTTCTTGCCTCTGTTAATTCGTGCAGTGACTTAGCAATTGTTGCGAACCCAAGCACAAAACGGCGGTAATATGCACACAGGCCTAGGAGACATCTAACTTCAGTAGTGCCAGCTAGTTTAGGCGAATCTCTGGTGGATTTAGTCTTATCTGGGTCTGTCTCTATTCCATGGGCTGATACTATGTGGCCCAACAATTTAACTTTCTGCTGAAACAGACTACGTTTCTTAGGGACCAAGTACAGGTTGGCCTCAGAAATTTTCTGGAACACAGCTTCGAGTCGTATCAGAGGTTCTTCGAATGTTTTGTCGGTCACGACAATGTCGTCCAGGTCAACCTGACGTGAGTCTAGAGGGAGGATCATTTCCATCAGATGTTCCAAGGTTGCATAGCCCAAACGGCATAACTCTGAACTGCCTGGTTCCTTTTCTCTGGATACAAATGGCAGTCTTTTCACGATTCTCTTTGGACACCTCACATTGCCAATACCTTCTTTTCAGGTCCAAGGTCGAGAAACATCTGGCTTCTGCTAGGTTGTGTAGGGTGTCGTCCATCCTAGGCAGAGAATAAGAATCATTTGTGGTCACATCATTCAGCTGGCAGTATTCAACACTAAATCTCAGACACCCACCCATCTTCTTTACTAACACAATTGGTTCTATAACATCTACATCTCTCACCTCTTTTAAGATACTGTCTACTGCCTCGTGTGATGCTAGAGACTGTCGTCTAGGAGGCTGCTTTACTGGGTGGGCCTCGCCTTGTCAATGCGATGGAATGTGACATTGGTCCTACCAATGTAATTTTGCCCACACGAGAAGGCATATTGATTCCTCTATAACAGTTCAGATATGGCTTTGGCCTGCCACAAGATTAAGCTTTCTTTTGTTATCTTCAAGAACTTTTCTAATGACTCAGGCAATACACCCTCATTGTTATCTGGCCCTAGAACTTTTGGAGTGTTGGGCAGGATTTGTGAAACCTGCTTACAAACGCCTATTATGGCCCTCTCCTCAAAATTTGACTGCTCTGTCGAACAAGTTTATCACTCTGACAGACAAACTGTCAGATACAGGATAGACTAATGTTCTAGTTGTTAGGATACCATCTGGCAGATCGCTTCCTTTAACCACTGGCTCAATCAGCCCTGCACCCCTGACCGGTTTCCCTCTACATCGATCTGGAACAATTACTTCACTCAAAGCAGGTAGTAACGTGGGTCGACACCACACTACTGGACAACTTTCTGGTGAGGACAAATATTCACGAGACGACACCACCAACTCGGCATTGCCTATTCGCAGCACCCCAAGTCGAGTGTCTGTACAGCAACCTAGCCTATGCAGTATGTCCAGTCCCAAGAGACATTCATCCTCTATTTCAGCTATCTACACATTATGCTCTATTTTTACATCGCCAAGTTTCAAAAGCACTCTCCTCTTGCCCCTTACTGGTGTGCTCTCTCGCCAGTTACAGTGGTCAGATAGCACTCTTGAACACTTCGTTGGACTGGCAATCGCTGGGGTGAAGGCCCTATGATATCTGGCCTCATTACTGTTATTGTCGCCCCTGTGTCGACGACTATCTGATAAGGAATATTATTTAGGCTCTCCTCCGCCAGTATGGCATTTGAGTCCTGCTTTACAGAGTGTAATTACAGGAAACATTTGGGCCTTCACTCCAGTAGTCACCGACCTTTTCCCCTCAAGGTCACTGTTTACAAGTTTCCCGAAGATGTGCTCTCACCTGAGTCTCGTAGCCTGTTCCCCTGTTGTTGATTATGTTGCTGCTGATGATGATGTTGAGGGCAGTTGGCTCTCAGGTGCCCTGGCTGTCCACAGGACCAACGTTCGGGCTGTCTGGTCGGCCGGCTATGTGTGTGTGTAGCGCGAACTTGAGCTGCGATGTCATTCATGGTGTTCGCTACGGACCTCAGTGCCTACTTAAGGCTATCGTCGTCTCCCTCCTCCAGGGTCACTGTTCGCAAAGAATGCCTCGCTACAGGAACCTGTCTCGCCGACTCCACTCCGAGCGCTCGGGCCAGGGCTTCCTGCATGTTATGGGGTGCAGCCTGGTGCACCACCTGCCGCAACTTTGCCTCGACTATGGCGCCGATGAAAAAGCCGACAGCAATGACATCACGGGCCTCCTCGGAACATCCCTCCATGGGTAGGTGGACCATCCGCACGATGTCTTGCCACAGCTCTTGTAGAGATTCCCCTGGTCGCTGTGTGCGGCTCCGCAGCTAGGCGTAGTGGGCATGTCGCAGGTACCTGTCGCCGAAGCATATCTCCAGGGCCGATACAAGCGTGACATACTCAAGGGGGTGTCGCTCGGGCAGCAACTGCAGTATGCTCAATGTGGGACCCCTCAGTACTGCTGTCAGGTAGTAGGCCCGCTGCTCGTCCATCCAGGTATTCAGGGTGGCGACTTTCTGAAACTGGTGCCGGTATTCGTGCCAAGGGGTCTTACCATCATAGGGGCCGGGTTTCTTGGTGACTCCGTCACGACACTTGGCAAACTGGAACCAGCACTAATGTGCTGCTTAGTACTCTCAGGCGGTGATGTGCTGGCAGCGACTGTCTGCTTATCGTCGCTATCCTCTGCTGCTGCACTGGTTGACAGACCTGGATTCGTCACACAGCATCGAACTTTGTCACTCTGGCATAATTATAACCATACCTTTTTTAATACACTAATTTCCTGTTCCATTTTACTCTCGACACTGTCCATTCTTTCACTTGCACTGTCCACCTTGTCATTTACACTATAAATTTTTTGGTATGTAGTAGCACTGATACTGCAAATTATACTGTCCACATTCTCATTTATACTGTCTATATTTTCTTGTCTAATTTGTCTACCACATCACCTCACATCCTATTTTATCTGTTGACATTGTCGTTTACAATGTCTCTATTCTTACCCACCAAATCAATTAAATTACCTATTTGGCTATTTACAGTGTCGTTTATACTACTAATTTGACTACTGACACTGCAAATCTGAATGTTTATACTAACACTTAGTCTTTCTATCAATGCACACATTGCTTCCATGTCAGTAGCCCTTTCCCTTGTTATCATGCACAGAATTGAATAATATAACTTATCTTCACTGCATAAGTAATTTTGATTTATCTAGCTAGCCTAACTTTTTCTTCAAAAAAAGTCTTACTTCTTGTGCTGTTACTAAAAAATAATATGCTCCATCCAACTTCTGACACAAGTGTAACAACTTTTGCTGTCCTGGGAGCAGCCAGGTTCACTTGGGATGAAGGGCTTAGATAAAAAAAATATTAAATTTAATTAAAGTCCTTAATTAATTATAACATATATAAATCACTCTGCATTCACTATACAGCACTTGCGATTCACCCTCTTTAAACAAACATTTACGTAACTTATATAACGGTAACCTAACTACAAGTTTAATTTACTACT
Organism: Medauroidea extradentata; assembly: GCA_003012365.1. Classification (NCBI taxonomy): domain Eukaryota; kingdom Metazoa; phylum Arthropoda; class Insecta; order Phasmatodea; family Phasmatidae; genus Medauroidea; species Medauroidea extradentata. The sequence goes on from PNEQ01022372.1 coordinate 12,396, forward strand.
CTAGTATTTAATGAATAAATGTCACTCTTTCTCCCATTCCTCCTATCTCGTAAGTCTCTCTCTAGAAACATTCCACAACGCACAGCTACAGTCATACCTGTTCGTCCACTATCACACTCTACACCATTCGAAGAAAGTCGCCATCGTCTGCACTAGCGCATTCTTTCCTTACTGTGCTGGTCCTGCTTCGTCACTCGTCATGTACACTCACTGGCTAATCACCACTATCATTCTGTCGCGGCACGCAGTGAGCCAGTATTTGTAGTCACATTCGACAATGTCCAGAATATTCTACTAGCTCGCCGACAGGGCTGGATGATATAAGTTGAACTTTTTCGATGTTACAGTAACATTCAGTCCCGCCCGGGCTGAATGCCTGTCAAAGGTGATTGACTGGAGCCCACCCATTCAGAAGGCCCTATACATCTGTTCGGACCCGTGACGTCAGTCTGGTCCCTGTGATGTTAGCTTCACCCGAGCAGTCTCCGTCGCCAGGTGTTGATCAGGGGGGAGAGATTGCAGTCTGCACCTTGCTGCCGGAGTTGTTGGAAGTGAGCAGGGGAGGAAGGGGGTGGCTAGAGCTGTTAGTAGCTCGCTGCACTCTATGTGTATATATATGGCCTGCCTTATCCGCGGACTTCGTATCCGCGGCTTTCAGCAACCGCAGTTAGAAATTGGGAAAAAAGTTTTTAATATAAGTATTACATTCTTAAGAATTTGTATTTTGGCGCGCGCCGCGCACTGTGTGCTGCACGGATTAGTGGCGTGTCACTCGCTGTGCACGAGAGCAGCTGGTCTTGTGTTGTCAGCTCCTGTTATGCAATGTGCTAGGTCAGGTGGGCGCGGTTATCGTTAGCATGATGCGTGCGGGCGGGAGCGGCAAAGAAGCGATGCTGTGTCGAATGTGTGAGCGCCGGTGGTACTATACTCGCATATATCCTGTCGCGCGCCGCATGCTTCCAAAACAAAGTGATGTGATATATCCCATGGGCCACGTCGCCTGCTCGCAAACTGCTCCCACGCAGAACACACACGTTTAATTAATTGCATTGTCTTGTTTGCCCGTTTGCCACCCGCACATAGGGCACGACATTGAAGTGCATGTAAAGTGTGCAGTTATACACGATTTCCTGGCTTGCAGTGTAATGTTTCCTAGAAAGAAAGACTGTAGAGATCCTTCTAAACCAAAGAGAGATCGCTAAATTCTTAGTTTGACTGAAAAAATTAAAATGCTAAATTTATTAAAAGACAGCGTGTATGCTGCAAAAGTTCGCCGCAGGTACATGGGACAAAATGTGCGTAACATTTGTATGTCACGAAATAAAGCACGCCAAATAAGTACAAGTGTTAGTACTGCATAGAAAACGGCAGAAAAAATCGCGACAAGTTAATTTTAGTGTAATCAGTGGCGCTGTATTTAAATGAAAACCACTAAAAGTTTGTCCTTGTCCATTTTTACAGAGGTTTAAAAAATTTTGTGTGTGGGAAAAAATTGCGCTAAGTCTATTTTAGTGTACTCAGTGACGCCATACTAAAAACGAAATTGCTAACATCCTTAAGGCGGTCGCCTGGTGAAGGGTATGTTTGTATGTGTGAAGCGAATATCGATGAGACGTTACGAGCGACGACGGCCGGCACATGTATTGTAATATCGCCTCTACGACCAAAGTCGTAAACGTGCGCGCAGTGTTCCCGCCGTAACGTTTTTACTGTAGAACTCTAAGGGGGCGTGGTACGTAATTCAACGCTGAAAGCATTAATCTATAATTGAAGGTTTCTTAAAGCCAATTCGCGAAAATTATACAATATCAATCCTAGACAATAGTTTTAGCCAACATTAAAAAAAAACTGTTTTCACTGTTGCGAACTTCTGAGGCAAAATCTCTGACGCCGGAATCTCGTGCATTTAACTGCGGCGCAAGAGATCACGCGTAACGAATGAGTAATTTTGGATAAATATTTACTCATAAAGTTGGCAAATACCATTATCTAGGATTGTCATTGAGTATTTTATCCATATTGGCTTCGAAAAAAGCGTAGAAATCAATTGATGTTTTCAGCGGTTATTTATCTAGCACGCATTCTTAAGCAGTGACGCTATCATTTTATTGAACGCCTCACTGTAGCAAAGTCCAATGTACTTGTAGACCTCAATTTCGTGTCAAATCCATTACATGTAACTTGAGAAACAACCGTGTGAAAAAGCCGATTTTAGTAAAGTTTGAGGGCTTCAAAATATTTCCAGTGTGCATGGTGTCTAAAGTCACACTCACAAGTAGTCTGAAGCGTGTTTTCTTTTAGTAGATAAGTTTTGTGGACACACATTTACTGGTCTCTGATTTTATGTTTGTAATCCTATTGTTTTTCTATAATTTATATGCTTGTCATAAAAGCAAAAAAATATTTATACACAATTGCAAAATATTAACGCCTATCAACGAGCTATATAGTAAACATAGAGGCGCGGAAACAGCAATCTCCAAGGCTCTGAGGCGAAGCCCAATTGAAAGTGGTGTTTTGACTCTAGATAAAATGGCGGACTCGTATTTCTGGTCGAGAGACGAGAGCGATTATGCTAATTTAAACTTTATTACAGTATAATATATTACAATAATTACTGGCATTTTTTCCTGTGTTTAGCGGTACTATAGTGGAGCTATAAAGTAACGGATTTTATGGGAAACATAATGACGGATTTTTAATATAATGTTGGCCACACTGCTGTTCGCCATGTTTTCTGGGGTCAAAACCACCGTTTAATTGGGCTTCACTTTGGAAGCGTTTCCGCCCCTCTATGTTAACTATACCTATAGCTCATTGACGCCTATGAAGTCGTAGTTGTGCTTGTTACACTGTTGTTTTATATGTTTGGCTGACACAGACAAAGTAAGCATTACACGCGAGAAATAGTGTTATCAAATACAATTCTATCAACTCTTGTGGCGACACTCCCTCTTCGCACAGCACGTGTCCTTGGCAGTGGAGGGTAGAGAGCTAGCGTGGTACATCAGGCCATGCTGTGTTGCAATATCAGGCAGACCGCCTGGCTCGTCGCGCGCTGTTGCCAAGTCTTCGCGGCCTAGCAGTGTGGTTGCCGCTGTATCTAACGCACCGCATTGTACACGTGACGTAGCTTTTGTACGATATTTAAATGTTGTGGGACGTGTTATGAACGTATTAAAGTTCTCTACCTCACACAGATATATTAGTACCTGGATTTAGAGGTTAGAAATTTTTAAATATAAAATGCACATTGTGGTATATGTACGTTATTAAGGTGTCCTGAATACACGCAGTTTTCGCTATCCGCGGATTTTCTGGAACGAAATACCGCCGATACATGTAATAAGTAGAGCCCATGATATGTAGTTTCGATAAGAATTATTTCATTTCATTAAATTTATTAGTTTTTACAGGGCGCATGAAGTAAATGAAGTAATTATACACACATTTTTACTTTCAAATTCCATTAGAGGACAACTTATTGAGGTTCATTTTTTTTTTGTAAGAGAAAAATTAACTCCTAAGTGATTTCTAGAAAACTAACACTGTATTACACAAATATAAAAATACGATTTCTCACCATTTAAAAGTTCCTAAAAAGACGGAAACAAAACCCATTCTCACTTCTTGATTAAATAATTAAAAATAAAAATCGCTTATACAATATTAAATATTTTTCTGATCTAATTCACAGCCACACTTGATTAGAAAGCAGATCGCTTTATAACTTAGAATGTCCGTCATGTGCACCGAGTGAAAGCGAGCAAATTAAATATATTAGTTGTTGACATATAATGTAGTAGCATGAGCAGCATGCAGTAATGTTGAATATAAGAGCGAGAGTCCTGCACACAGGGTTCCTGAGCCTCGCCGGGACAGATGTGTCGCCCAACACTGGACTGAAGGATCAGCTGGCTGCACTACGCTGGCTGCGGGCTAACATCGCACACTTTGGTGGTGATCCAGCCAGAGTCACCATCTTCGGCCACAGTGCAGGCGGGGCAAGCACTACTTACCACCTGCTGTCCCCCCTCTCCGCAGGTCAGTCTCTCCTATACACATGTATGTATACTCGCACATTTACATAGAGGAGGTTTCTTGAATAGGGGAACAAATTATACATGAATGTTCCACACGAAAAAAATTAGAAGAAAACATGTTTATCCTAAAATTAAAATTAAGTGAATAGTAAGCATATAAATATGAAATTTTAAAACAATAATATCATCCAAAACATTGTAAACTAATTTATACAAAAACAATATTTCTAGCATTGCTTAATGCTCTTCCAGGATCATCATACCAACAGAAAATGCTGCTTGATATCTTCCACCTTTACGAAGATAGCAGGGGTGGCTATTCTCTTATTGCGTACAACTTTGTCACCGTCAAGATGTTTGAATATTTGAAGATTGTTTATCTGTCTAACAAGAAAGGTGCTCGTGTTGCAACCGTCTATGGCACATTGTTTCCTTTCAAATATCTTGTAGATTGTGTTGGCTTTGTCAGAAGCTTCCTGTACGTTTACTGCAACTGCCTTCTCGAGCTACTCCTTAAGGGCAGGACAAGTATGAAAGAGGTATTTGATGTGTTTCTTATTGATTACCACATTCATAAAAGCTGTTGCGCTACCGGTAAAGTTCGCAAAATATAGTTAGGCTAATTAATACATTTTACAGCTAATGTAGAGCTAAGATTACAAAATAATTAACGTTTTAGTTACCAAAGGAAAAACTGTAAAATCAAATCAATCAATATAAGGCAGAGTGAATAGCAAACTTTGTTAGAATTAAATTTTTTGGAAATTAAACAAATAAGACTTTACAGTGGCCATTTTGCACGGTTATTATTTAAAATCATAAACAGTGCCAAGCCAACCCATTTAATAATATATTTTGACTTGGCGAACATGTAGGGGGGAGGGGGAGGGAACATCGTGTCGTGGAACCACACTAGGCTATCTCTCCAGACACGTGGTGGCTGATAACTGAATGTAACGTGTGAGAGAGCAATGAATTCCTGAACCTTGTAAACCTGGAACTCTTTATAACCACTGTTGGCGATCACGGCCACGTCATAACTGCTCGTTTTTTTTCCTGGACACTCACTATTTGCGAAGATATTTCTTCTTCCCGTGACAATGCCCTGTTAAAGTTCTCCTCCTTTTGTTCGCATACGGCCTGGCTCGCCTGACTACCTGTGGTTACACGTCGGTCCAGCCTTCCCTCTATTCTACTCCTTTATGCTCGCAGTTCGACACTATTTTCGCTTACCTCACTCCTGAGCGTGTTTTCCTGCAACTGTAGTTTCTCGGTGGTTTCTAAGGCGTGGTCTCTAATAGAATGCGAAACTTCTCCCCTTAGCCGATTTTCGTTCTCAAACATTTTTTCTCAAACCTATCTAGCATCTGTTCTGTCTGTTGCCTGATTTGTTCAGTCTGTTGCCGCAATAGCTCCGACTGTCGTTCTGCCTGTTGCCTTATCAGCACCTGCATTTGTACCATAAATGCCTCGAATTGTTTTCCTACTTTACCATTACGTTTTATTTATTTTTGTTGTTCTATCATTTTCGAATATAGAACTTCATGACTAAATGAAAACGTTATATTTCGAAAACCCTAGTACCGATTGTTACCAAGTATCTTAAACTGAAAGTGTATTATTTTCACAGAATTTTTAAATTTGATCTGAAGTTCAGCCGATTTGGAAGAACGCAAGAAACTTTTAAAATGTTGTTTTTTAGTAAACATTATCTGTGCGTTTATTTATATCAGAATCGAAATTTTACATTTTTATTTTCCAAACGGCGATTATAGTTTAGTGTTTGTTGTTATAGGTGTGCTGTGATAAAATTAGTAAGCATTAGGTACACAAACGTTTTTCTGTAATATTCAGTTATTACTTAATCGATCGTAACTTTTTGGGTTTATTTGCAGAAAAATTAAGGAAATTTGGATTATGAACAATGCGATCAACTACTGGTTTGAACTGGAACTGTGCGTGGTACGTGTAGCAGACACTGGCCGGGTTTGAGGTTCTCTTTGAACACTTCAGATTCGTGCCTTGTCTTCATTTCGCCACTTCTCTGCTTTTTTCTTATTTCTTTTGATTAATCCTTCCGACCAACCCCAACTATTTTAATAACAAGTGAATTATTTCAACTTTTGCCTCTACACGTTAGTTTGTTCATTTCTGAATTGACGTATGCAGTGCACTTGCATATTGGCTTTCCTTCAAAAAAGTTGTTGCCATATTTTTATTCCTTAGCAATGAACATGCATGTGCTTTTTGTATTCATGACAGCAACTCGTTTATGGTTTAGAATTCGAAAACGTTACTAGTTAACGGGATGTGAAGTAATTTTGATGTAGGTTATTCGCTGTAAACATTTATCCTGCAGAAGACCTTGTAACTTAAAACTGACTGATTTTTAAAACAGTACAGGAAAAGAGGCTGAAATAATTGCACTGCTGAATTTTTATTTTTTTATTTTCTGCAGTTACTTTGACTAAAAGTAAGTTCATTTAAAATATCTGTGGTAGCAACTCTGCAAGGAGACAATACCAGTTGGTAAGGTCTGTTTCTATTTGCTTGGAATTGTTTTCTACCTTCTGGCAATTATATGCTGTGCTGGTCACTTTAATTTTAGGGATAAGCGAGGTTACAATTCAGACTCGCTCCTTCATCCCAATTCTTTACACAGTTGGCAGACATTGGTTCGTGCCATATGTCACCGAGAGACTGCAGTCTGAGTTCTAGAACTTCTTGAAATAATGATCAAGCTGTTCAATGCTTCACCTGCCGAGGTTTCGTTTAAAATGTAACCATTTCTTGGGCCGATTATTTGAGAAAAATATTTTACATTTACGACTGTCAGTTCTTGGAACATCTTTGGTTAATAATTACATTACAATTTGGGACACCGCACAAAAACCATTTGTCGTCCGTAAGTTTCAATCTGCGATATTCGTGAAACCATATCGTGTGATACTTGCAGATACTTAGTGGTAAACATTAAATAACGAATAGTTGTTTCGCGACATGAAAATACGCTTGTCTGGTGGATGTACGTTTCCAATATTTTTCACAACTTAAAAATATTTTACGTTGCAAAAAGTAATGTGCTGTCTTAAGTGCATGACTGACGTTTTATGTGGACGCGATGCTTCACAGTAAATACAACGGCAAACGTACAATATCGTCGGCATTATAAGAACCATGTTTGAGAGGCACATGTATATGTTATTGAGTAGTACGTCTACATAGCAATAGTAGTTATGTCGTGATAATCTGTGGAGTTAGAGAACATGTCTTGTCTAACAATGTTGTACTGTGTCAGGACTGTTCCAGCAAGCCATAGTTATGAGTGGGTCGGCACTTGATCCCTGGGCTATCAACAAGCCTGCTCCCAGCCCAGAGACAAGGGCCTTCAGGCTAGGCTCCTTGCTTGGTTACCATGGCAACGATAGTCAACAGCTGGTCAACTTCCTGAGAGCAGCACATGTCGACGACATTATCACCCAGCAGTACAACGTCATGACTCAGCAAGTACGCTGCAGATGTTTACCTCTTTCACTTTGCTATCTTTTGTTTTTATTTTGCGTCGACTGTGTTTTAACTCTCTCTCATATATATATATATATATATATATATATATATATATATATATATATATTGAGGCACATTAATTATTACAGAGCAATATCACTCAAACTACTGTATATTCGTGTCCAAGTGAGAGCGCGCGAAGCACATCACGTGATCGAAGGTAAGGTCTGTGAATGAAAACACGCAGTGGTCACGTGACTGCAGCTTGTAATCAGGGGTGTCCGGAATACTCGCCACGTGTAGTGGCAGACAGGTAATGAACGTAGAATATTATGAACTAATTGGTTGTATTTAGGCGAGTATGAACACAAAGTCGTGAGAACCTACGAGTGTGAACGAGATAGGTATGAAGAACCCCACGAAATTGACAGTAGGGCTGTTACACATTTAGATATATTGATAATTCTCGACATTGAATTTTTCGATGTTGGGTGCGTAACGATTATCGATAATACCTACGATACTGATCGTTGTAATAAAGTAATATACGTACATTAACATAATAATAACCCTCGTTATATTCAAACCATCGGTATTGTGCAACTGAAGGTGTTATGGTACCCATAAAATATATATTTTTAATAAATTCACTTCACAGTAACGATATTTACATCATACTTTTAAACGATACGTATGTAACTTGTGTTGATGCAAGATTCTTAATACATATCGCTGACTAATTCCACTCTCTCTTTCCATTTGCCCGCTGCTCGCATGTGGATTTAGTGCAGCGAAGCTACGATAGCAGCCGCATTGTTTTCATTCACAATCGGTCGACGCCTGACTCGTGTTTGTTTCACTGTATCGAAGCGACAGAAACAGTCAGCTAATCGCTTAAAAGCCATGTGCGATTATTGTTGCCTGTCCATATAACGAGCCACATACAAATCCTGGGCGTTTCTGTAATTTTGACGACATTCCCATAACACCATCAACATATCAAATGATTCTCGAAGTATCGTTCATTTTGCGATCCCATGTACACACATTAGAAGATAATGTGTGACTAGCTGATACCACTGGATGCGTGGCTAAATGACTCTGTGTTGCAGGTCGCTGAATTCGTCGTCAAATCGGACTGTTGTCATCGAATAAAAGATACATGGTTCCATTTAACAAACTGTAGTTGACCTTGACATAGCTTCGGTGCCTCCATCAATAAACAAATTAGGGTGGCCCATTATTACGGCCTTCTCGAACACTGAAACTTTTGCCTGAAACATTTGTGGATATGATCACTAATTGGTGTGATATTTCACTGTAACACTTTATGTGCCTCATCCTGTATGTATTTATTTGTACATTTAATTTTACTCCAAACATATACTTGCTTTGTTTAGCGGTGTAAATCTATAAATATTTTCGACCGAAAAATATAGTACAAATCTGAACATAAAACTGCAGGATGGCCAGCAAGATTCAGACTCTAATTTCTTCTCTTATGTTATCATCAATCAAATTATCAACAAATATTAACCAGAAGTTACCAGCATAACTGATAAACCTGCTTTACTCAAAGTGGGTGCAAATTAACAGTAACAGTTAAAATCGATTATGTACATCTATAAATACTAAATAATAATAATAATGATTTAGACGTAAGGTAAACGAAATATACAAAATATAAGTCAGCTTATTAAGTAATATAATCGTATCCGGTTAAATAAAATTGGGGAACAAATTATCTGAGGTTTATTTTTTATCATAAAGATAATAATTTGCCACCGTTTTCAAAATATTACAAAAGGATGAATGAAATACACAAAAGTCACTCAACTAACAGAGTAGAATATGCGTGTCAAGATTAATGAATTTCCGAAAAATATTTCTGCAAATATGTCATATTAGGCTATGCTAAAATATAAAAACGGCTGCCATTAGAAAAATATGAACACATGATTAACAAAAGAAACAAAAGTCAAGGCAATATGCTAAATGGTATGTGTACTGTGTCAAACAACATTCGAAAAAAATAAATAAAATGTACTTAATCAGATAGGTCTGTGTCAAAATATTCAAAATATAAAAAATTAGTACCATTTTGAAATAATAATATCAAGTGAACAAAAAAACGCATTCAAAAGTCGTCAAATTCCAAGTTGTTGTGAACCAAGAGTGTTAAAAAAAATCTTTGTTACGTCAAACCAGAAAAATTTCCACGTTTATGGAAAAATTAACACAGGGTGAATAAAATACACAAAATTCAAGTCAGCTTACTGATCTGTATACGTTTATTAAGTTTGACGAAATTCATAAAAATGTTTTCATTCTAAATGACATAGGTCTACTTTGCTTAAAGTATAACAATTTTGAAAATATGAATACAAGATGAACGAAATACACTAAAGTCAAATCACCCTTGTATGGAGTAGTCCTATATGAGTAACAGGTTTGATGAAATTCTGAAAATATTTCCTAAGATATGTAATACTATGCTAAAAACATGACAATTGCCACCATTTTGAAATTATGAACAAAGGATAAACAAAACACAAAAGATCAAGTCAGCGTTGTAAGTAGTATATGTGCTCTAAGTTTGATGCAATTCTGAAAAAAAAAATGTTCCTAAGATATGTTACACTATGCTAAAATATAAAAATGGCCGCCATTTTGAAAATATGAACACTGCGGAAACGAAATACATAATAGTCAAGTCGTCTTTGTACGTAGTATATGTGTAACAAAATTGAAGAAATTCTGAAATTCTGTTCCTCAAATATCTAATATGGCCATCATTTTGAAAACATGAACAGGTCATAAACGAAACATATAATAGTCTAGTCAGGTTACTATGAAATATATTTGTACAAAGCGTGATGTAATTTTGTCAGGGGCGTCATTTGGTGCTACAGGGGGGGGGGGACAAATGCCCCCCCCCCCTGGATTTGGAATTTTTGTGTATAAATATATTTTTTTTGTATTTTTAAATGTAAATAATGCTAACTTAAGGACATAAAACTGAAGTTTTATTATTAAAGTATCTAATTTATACATGCTTAATTAATAAAATAGATGTAACAGGGTCACTGTCGTCAGAAAACAAAATCTTGCCCCCCCCCCTGGAAAAACCTGAAATGACGCCCCTGAATTTTGTCCTTTGGTTCAAAATTTTTTAGGTGGGACACACACACAAAAAGCCATACAGGCAGGAAAGTGATTCCATCAGCATACTTTTTCCTTCGGAAAGAAGGCTGAAAACAATGAAATTAGTGTTATGACAATGTCAGCTTGAATAACAGCAGAAATATTTGAAAATGTCAAAATATTTAGTACGTTTTTCTCAGCGTTTATGCTATAATTTACATACCTTCAATATCGTCAGGTGAAGTCAGATTTTGGGTCTTGAAAAAAATTAAGAAACAAAATTTTTTATTTAAAACGGTTACAAATTGTTTCTACACACTAAATTTCGTGTCGTGTTACTAAACTTATAATCAATAAAAACGTGGGTTAAAATTTCTGTACTAGCACTGAAAGTTGTTTCATTTCCCTTCATTTAATTTCCATGTAAATTTCAATATGGCTCTTGTATAAGCATTAAGGGAAATTAGTCCCCGCCATCTTGTAGCTTGTTGCCGATACTAACACATCTGTTGTGTGTTTAGAGAATCATTCCTCGTCGTAGCTGAAATAGTTCCGCAGATTCACGAAGGAGAGCAGCACACTCGCATACTTGATCACGTGGTGTTAGTCAACTCCTCACATCCCTCCCCACATCTTTATCCTTGTTACTCTTTCCTGCCTCTCACCCCTCCCTGGGGCGGTTACCGGTCTCTTTCCATCACACCATTCCTTTCATAGGATCTAGCATTGTTGCCAAACCAGGCACTTCACGTACGGTGCGCGCGAGCTCTTGAGTCCCCGGCGTGTATGCATTGTCCCTCGTAAACGACATGTACGCTACAGTAACACAGTGACAAGCACGTCCTAACTTACGACGTTACTACGGTTAGTACGTGTGTCGACATGTTATCTGCCTCATATTATTTACATGTTTACGGACGAAAAACGCATACCTGCCAGGGACTCAGAGCTGGCACGCGGACAGAGCCAAGTAACATTCAGTGTTCAATAATTTGGTGTATTATATGCCGTTTCTAGATCGTGTAAGTGTTCAGCAAAAATGTCCAAGTGGTGTCAAGGTGTGACGTAGGGACGAAAACGTACCAAACGATCCAAAATTATTAAACTTCTTAAGCATGTAAATAGAAGTAAGCAAACGTTACAACTTCCATACGTGGATGACAATAGTACATCAGTAATGGAAGCTATAAAAATAGTTAAAATATTTTGTTAAATAATTTTTTGGAGATGTAATTTCAAATTAACTTAACGTTCCTATTTTTTGTTACTATAGTTTTAAACTCAGTGGTTACAGGAGCTTTTGTCATACAACGAGTGGGAAACTTATGTAAACTGGGATGCTGGCCTGGAATGGTTCATTCTGCCAGTTTCTGTCACTGTGTCAAAGTTTTGTGATGCCATCTCTAATGACCTCGATGTCGACGAGACGTTAAGCCTTATATAAACTGGGTTCAGTCCCGGTGGGATTGCGTGGAATTTTCGCTGCTGGGCATTCATAAACCCGTTTGAAGGGCACATATATACGCATTACCCCTTTCCAAGCACCAAAACTTGTTGAAATAATGTAAATTTCGAAACATAGATCACAT
>PNEQ01022373.1:0-24676 GCA_003012365.1 Medauroidea extradentata
GGGGACTGTGCCAACAAGAATGGTGTGAAATCAAGCAATACATGGCTGATAACCACCGAAAAAAGACATGTACAGAAGTTGTAGACTTTCTTTGCACTGACAAAACAATTAAAAATCTGTTTCCAAATATAGCCAAACTTGCACAAGTTTACAGAGTCATTCCACTTCACACAGCTGACAGTGAGAGAAGAGACTTCTCTCAAATGAAGCTCATAAAAACTGACTTAAGAAGCAGACTGGGCGAGTTCACGCTCGATTCCCTGCTACACATTTCACTGGAAGGTCCAGATGTCCAAAAGTATCCATTTAAAACTGCAGTTCATCATTGGGCAGCACAGAAGAACAGAAGAATTTACTTGAAGTAGCAGTGAAAGTTAACCATGGTTGAGATTTTTGTTAAATAAAATTAGGGTGTTTATAACAGATCTACAGAATTTGACGTAAAATTTAAATTTTTTTAGTGTATTACAGATTTTGTACAGGTAACCCACACTCTCAAATTCCTAGCTACATCCCTGAGAGGTTTCAATGTAATTGAAGTATAACATTCTGTCATGTATTCTAGTAGTGCTGCTGCCTGACAGAGAAAGAAAAGCTCAACTTTTTTTTTTTTTTCTGTGCTTCTCACGTGTGCTGGTGTACTACAAGTAGGAGGCAGGTTATGGTTATGTGTATCTGTATGGTAGTATGTAGTGGTTTATATTTACAGGTATTGTATGTATGTATTAAGTATTAGTTATCTCGGAACTACCTTTTCTTGTACTAGTGGTCTTCTTCTTTACAAGGAACAAGTTGTGTGTTTCATTGCTGGAGGAGGAATTTCATTGTCAGTCATTCTAAAGTCTTTTGTGTTGCAAAAAATAATAATTTTTTTATGTTCTCTTCGTTAAACCTCTAAACTGTAGCTGGTGGTGCCTATAAAATTATACTGTGTGTTTACAGGCCAGGTTACGGTTGTTTAACAAAGTGGAGAAGGAAGATGTGGAGGAAGCTATTAGGCTCATGGAAATGTCGAAACATTCTCTGACTCAGACAGAAGATGTACGAGCGAGGTGAGATATTCACATTTTAGCAAAAATATATTTAAGATATACCAAACAATTATGTGATGTTTGGATTGAACTGCATGAAATAGAAATTAGTTTGCATTATAGTGGTGAACTCCCATTTAAGTAATTAGAGGTCTGAGAAGGCAGCATATACGTTTGTCATAACTCCCACGTTAAACAACGAGAACCTTATTTTCGCCGAAGACGATTGAGTCTAATCTATAACTACAATTCGCCCATTCCTAATAGAACATGCATTTTCGCACAATTTTCGTTTTTTAGTCATGTATATTCGTGTATGTTTATCCTAAAAACATCTTGCGCATAGCTTTCTGGATGTTAAAATTATTTCAAAATCGAAACGCATGTATCTCCGGTCACGTCACCGGTTAATCTTGTTATTTTGGTTGTTGACAATGTACACCTATTTATATTGGATCACAATCGCAGCTGCAAATAAACAATCGTAAAACAAATAGGGGTGTTTCTTTTGGTATCGTTATCCTGCAAACTACATTTTGCAGTAACAACAATAACCCAAAGCACGTAAACCCGTTACACGTGTCGCAGTGTGCCAAGGAACGACATATATAACTCTACAGACGACACATACAACACGGCAGAGCGAAGCAGCACTACCCCATTCTGCCGCCGCGAACAGGAACTCATAACCTCCAAAATATATATATAGAACAAATAGGCTACAGATGTAGAGAAGCAGACCCATCACATTCTGTTGCTGCGTACAGGGACATCGGCGACGTACTTCCAACATCTAGATAATAACAACACGGCGACGTACAAGCAGCCCCGTTACATTCTGCCGGCCCGAACAGGGACATAACCTCTATGTATCTATATAAACAAACAACACCACAGAAGAAGAAGCAGCCCCGTTACACTAGCTACAGTCAACTCCCAATTTAACGACCCTTCACGGTTCTTGGGTCTAGGGATGTTATTTCAGAGGGGTCGTTATTAGAATCTTAACAAATTTTTTGTGATCCTGACCACTAAAATTATGACATTTGCCGTTTTTAAACATTGAATCGGCGTTCACTCGTCTTTGGTGCAAAAATTACGTGTTTTTATAAAATTATACACATTTATTTTGAAAAGCAAACACACTATTTTTAAAAGTATGCCATTGAAGTGGATCTACGACTATTGTTTAGTTCAATATAAATCGTAAACGTTGCCGATAAGTTAACGTAAATTATGGCGCCCGCGACATCAATTTTGGGATGTTGTTTTTAAGAATGCCGCAGTGAAGTTTATTGAAATAGTAATATTTTTCAGTAGATTGGAGTATTTTGAATAAATATGTAGTGATTGGAAGCGGATATATGACCTTTCTTTGGCTCAAAATTAAGCAAAAACTTTGCCGACAGTATAGATTCTTGCGGCAGCAACGACGGGTTTTGGAAGTTCTTTGCAAGAAAGCCGCAATAAGTTTATTGAAATAGTAATATTTTTCAATAGAGTGAAGTATTTTTGTGTGTGTGTGTTTGTGTGTGTTTGTGTGTGTTTGTGTGTGTTTGTGTGTGTTTGTGTGTGTTTGTGTGTGTGTGTGTGTGCGCGCGCGTGCGTGTGCACGTGTGTGTGCGCACATGTGTGTGTGTGCGCACATGTGTGTGTGTGCGCACATGTGTGTGTGTGTGTGCGCACATGTGTGTGTGTGTGCGTGCGTATATATATATATATATATATATACACACACACATATGTGCGCAAGGACCTATCTGGAAACTGGTTAGGTCAAAAACATACATGCCGTGGCTACTGCGTTACTTGTGCCACTTTTGACCACTACCTAGTCACAGCTCCTGAAGTTCGCTCAGCAGATGGGTCGTGATGATAACACTACTCTCATTGTTTTGCAGTTTTTTCTCTTCTCTAACGCGGCTGGCCGTGTGAAAATAATCTGCTGGTATAATGATTCTACTCTCTGCATGAGTTATTTACACACTTATCCAATGTGCTTGTAGAGGAATTTACTATTCAGTTTCAATTTGTTCACTAACAGTAAATAATTACTAACATCAAGACGTTGATCATTGTAAATAAACTTGGATAACACATTCACAGAACTACTTTAAACCTACACAAAGCTGTTACATATTTTCTTTTCACCGATGTATACGAGTGTATCCACAGCTGTTATTTACGGTCGAGCTGATTGCGTGTGCATGCGTGCTTGTGGGCGCGAGCGCACATGTGGGCTAGTGACACACCAGACGCGCTGTTGTCAAGTGTCCTACTACCCTATGCCATGCATATCTGAGACATGTACCCGACGTTTGCTAGTGTCAGTTGTGAACTGTCATGCTTTCACTTGTTAAAAGAATAATGATTTATAAACATTACTGTGTATACATCATTAAATGACATTATGGTAATTATATTTAATTGATTTTAGTTTGCTAGTGTCAGTTGTGAACTGTCCTGCTTTCACTTGTTAAAAGGATAATGATTTATAAACATTACTGTGTATACATCATTAAATGACATTATGGTAATTATATTTAATTGATTTTAGTTAACAAAAACGGAAAACGTAATAAAGCTTAAATAAATACAACGTGTAATTGTAACATCACATGCAGAAAGACAGACTACCGTATCCAAGGGCACAGGAAATTAGTGGCCAGAAAGGTACAGCGCGCATATGATGAAAAAGGGATTTGCGAACGGCCTTATTGGAATGGTTGGCCGGTTGAGGGAAAGAAGCGTGCGGGTCGCCGACCGGCCGGGGGATGGGAAGGGGCATTCGGGCCGGCTGGTTGGCCATCGCGTCGTGCGGAAGGGGCAGCAACGTATATTTTTAGAACAAACACACCGTGTGCGGGAGTACAGTTTTCGAGTAATAACTGCAACCATTTGTGGCGATAATAAATGCAACACCTTTTTCTGCTATTTTCTTTAAATTAAATTTTTTTAAGCAAATTTTTTTTAAATTTTTCGCGGTTCCTGGAAAAAGGGTTGTTACTTCGAGAGGGTCATTATTCCCGGGGTCCTATAATCGAGAGTTGACTGTGTGTGTGTATGTGTGTGTGTGTGTGTGTGTGTGTATATATATATATATACACACACACACACACACACATATGGCCACGAATGTGAGGTAGTTTGTAACTTGCATCATAGTGCCACACGTAAAATATATTTGTGTTAGGTTATCGATTGTTAGGAATATTTCTGAAGGTGTATGTTTTTCTATCTGTCCGTTTTAACCTTGAAATATTCGTGAAAATAAACGGCACACCTGGATTAGGTCGACCAGGTGTGGGTAGCAAGCTGTATGTTTACTTCAATACATCACTGCCACATTTCTTGTCGTACAATAATTTTTCCATCGGTTTTTTGTTTTTCATGCTGTGGAATGAAATTTTAGTACCTACTATGTAGTAGCTGCAGTAGAGTTGAATTATTATATTGCAGTGGATTATGTTATGTTATTTTAGTACATTTCTGATGGGTTTTGTAACTACTAGTTTGTATGGTTTATATATGGTGTGTGTGTGTAAATATATATATATATATATATATATATATATATATATATATATATATATATATATATATATATATATCATCATCATTGGTGTGTAAAATTCCTTGCAGGATTGAGTTCTGGCTGTACTTTATTTCAAACTTTGTAACAATATCCACAATTATGGTACTTGTAAACTTTATTTATTTTTTACTCACAAAAATTACTACTGTGTTGTATTGTTACAACAGCTATTTGCCGTGCTAGATCTTTGTAAGTGTTCAGCATGAATGTTAATCGAAACAACTATGTTGGGGATGTTACAGGCCACAAAATGTGGTTGACCGCATATTTGCCGTCATCCGGGAGTTGGCCGGGGACAAGAAGACAGTGCGGTTATCTGAGGTAATGGAGCGCTGCACCAGTAAGGGCTTTAAGCCAGACCAAGTGGAGGAGTGTATAGAGGAGTACGAGGAACTAAACGTGTGGCAGGTCAACCAGGCACGCACCAAACTTACCTTCGTGTGATGGATGATCCTTCCTGGCTGCAGAGACAGCTGTTACATGTCTGGCACTGTGTGGCATCAGTGTATGGAACTTTGCTAGTGGAAGAATTTGGTCCGAACTGGTGAAATGTTGTGTTTTGTTTGAATCTCATGACACCATTCCTGCTTGAAGATTGTATCAGTCCTACTATAATAAATCAATATAATTTTGTATAGGTTTCTTCTGAGAGACTTGTGAAATAATAAACATCAGCAACACAGTTGTTTTCTTATGGACTTCTGGAAAGTGGTAATGATATGTGCAAGTTGTTTTTAGTGCCATCCATACAGCTGAGTGAACAGTGTATGTGTGGGTAATTCAGCCCTTATTGGTCACTAGAAGTCGGGTACTGTTTTCAACGATACTAAAGTATAGTAGTGTTTTGTGCCTTCTGTTGGCATAGTAAACTGTAAAGCTATTGGTAAAGAAGTGTTACTTTTTTAAATTTATTATTTTAAATTTTTATTTTTAGTTCCATCATTAGCACAGTTTTGAGTATTTTGTCTGTTGTAGTTTGACATAGTTTTTAGTACCATACATAATGTATGTGTGACACCTTAATTTTTACCATAAAACCATACATTTATCAGATTTGAAACATTAGTACAAAACATAGGTATTTTAGTCCTATAAAGGCAATGTTTACATCAGGATTTAGGAATAAAATAATTTTTGTAAGGCTGTTTTAAAATTGAAAAATGTTTAATATGTTACTAACAATTGGCGCATGGTTGGTTGATGCATAATATAGGCCATGGATGGAGTTATGCAGAAGGGAACCCACAAATTACTGGAGCTAAGGTATTCAATGTCAAAATTTACTGTGTCCATGTAAACCTTGTAGAAACCACTTTTTCTGGCCTCATATTTTTACTGTGATTTAATACTTGTTTTTTTCTTAGGATATACTTTGTACCTTCTTCTACTTGGTATGATTATCTGAGGTAAATTACTTTGTGGATTGGTTCCATTCTGCATAATTACGTCCAATTGACCTGCATTTCGGTGGTTTGGGCACATTTAGAACAGCTTGGATAAACCAGTCATGAATGTACTACATTGGAATCTCACTATAACAACAACTGTAAATGGCAACAAAAACTGTCTTTATAGCGGATTGTTGTTATATCCAAACAATTTTACATGTATTATGGAGAGATGGTGCATTATAAAGCTGTTGTTATAGGACATATAATGTTATAAACCATACTCTTTATAACGAGATTTCACTGTATTTAATATCAGTAAAGAAAGTGATACCTACTTTAACTTCATGCTTTTCTTGCGTGTATGTACCTACAACTCTGGAATGGGGCTGCACATCCTGTTTGTGTAACATTTTTTTGTTGCCAATAAGCTGTACAAAGTGCTGCCGAAGTTTGAGTCACAAAACACACATTAAGTAATGTTCCATTTGATTCCTGAACTATACGGTAAAAAAATGTGCCCGTATTCTGATTACTGAATTTTTAAAATATGTTTCATATAATTTCTTGTTATGAACTGAAAAAAAAATATTCTTCCTACATACACTTAAAATTAAGTCTTGGAATAGTATCCTTTTTACCTCTACCAGTTAATGATTCCTGCTGTTCAAAAGGTTTGCATGTTAAGTTTTCATGAGTGCGTGAAATATTTATTCTTGCTAAAGGGTGCTGTTGGTAGTTTGGTACACATTTGATAACATGTTAAAGATAGGAAGGAACTGAATTACTTTTTTTTTGTTCCAAAGAGTCATGGTGAGAAAGTATTACAGAACCTATTTCTTTGCATAAAGTTGTAGTTCTGTGTTTTGACACTATAAACACTGCTTTAGTGAAGAAATGGTAGATTTCTTCTTTTCTTTCTTAATCTCTGGAATGCTGTGTTTGTGTGTAATCTGCCCTTTACTCTTTGAGGAAGGAGATTACTGCCAAGAACTTTCTGTACTTGGGGTTCCTTCTCCATGAAAACAGTGTGCCTCCAGCAAGATGAGCTGTAAAAAAATATTTGAAGTGCATAGTTTTAAACAAATTAAATTTCATATTACGTATTATTTCTAATTTTTTTTTATTTACACCAGAAAAATTTGAACAGTGGCAGGTCGTATGCCATTGTACTTAACAGTGCTGAAAGGAGTCTTCTTCATTCATATTGTACTGTTTATGTTGGTTGTAGTCAATAGTTGGACGTGCAGAAAAACTGGCTTTGCATTTGTTTTCTATGAATACAGTTTAGTAATGTATGTGAGAACAGATGTTGCCATTGACTGACAGACTTCCTCTGGGTACGCCTGTTTCCCCTGACATATCATTTTGCTGCTGCTCTGCACCTCCTCGCTTCATCTTTAGTGGCACATCTTCAGTTCTAACTTTGAAAATAGGAGGACCCACGTTCAGTTCCAGGCCATGGTCATCATTATTTCAGCTTCGTGTTTAATGAAAATGCATTAGGCAAATGCTAGGATGGTTCCTTAATTAAGGCCATGGCAGTTTTCTCTCTCCATACAGTCATAGTCAAATTTAGTGACACCACATGGAATGAACTTGCTGTATATGTGACTTGATTCCACTGACATTACCTACACAGTATATCTTATTTGCCGGCATGTAGGACGACCCCGCATATAAGAGGAGTCATGGTTTTGAAGGTATAAAATCTTGAAAAAAAAAAGTAAATTACTAATTTTGAAAGTCCCGACAGAAAAATATTTTTTCCTTTGCCAGAAATAATAAAATTTTAGTTTAAATATTTTCAATGCATTTATTACCATCATATAAACATCATAGTCGACACATAAACGAATAACATTGGCTACTACTGCTCTCCGGGCGCCCAAGAGCCAAGGAAATGCACGGCGGCGGCAGGCGACATCATCAGTTGCCGGCAACTTGGCAACGCTGGGCTACAACAGCTGCTTGCAAGGTAATTGCATTCCTGTGCGCTGTGGTCTGCCAGCTTAGCACTAGACAGTAGACACATGAATGTGTGGTACGGTACCTAGATACTAGTTTTTTCCGCCCAAGAATTTTGTGCTTGCGAGATAAAGGATGTAAGCATGCGGACCTAGAGCCTCATTTTCTCCGCCCAAGAGTTGTAGGCTGGTGAAACAAAGTATTTAGGCACGCGCTCCAGCTGCATCGATCGCCGCTTTGCTGCAAGGAAGTGTTCTTTATTGTGAATGACGCTCATCAAAAATTGGTACCGTAAATTTTATTATAAAAACGGGGAACTCATTTTCATTTGTGACAAAAAACGCAATTTCTTGAAACGTCATACAACTCCACAGCTTACAACATAGCTTTCAAACAATTTTTGAGATTACCAAAAATTTTTGCACCTTCATATAAGACGAGTAGTGATTTTCGAAGGCCAAAAATATGTAAAAGAAGTCGTCTTATATACCGGCAAATACGGTAAGGTAACTATCTGTCCAGTTTCAAGAAGTAAAGGCAGTACGTATAATCAGAGAATGCCTCACCAGTAAAAGGAGATGAGTTCAGCAGAGAGTGTGAGAAGAGCCATCACAACCCCCCAGGCCAGTAGTTGCAAAGTTGGCCGGAAGTCTGTCAGTGTGACACTGCTGAAGCGATTGGAGGCTGTGGTGTCCGCAGCACTGCACAGTGGCTGGTCGCCCCGCAGCCAGTGTCGCTTCTCCCTCGACACAAGCCCGTGTTCCAGCATGCGGACAAGCCTACAGCGACGGTGACATAGCAAACGAGCATTACCGATTATTCAAGTGGTCGTGTTTGTATTTCGTTGCAAGTGCAAACAAACACCACTTGGTCTGTATCTCGAAGTCAGCAAATATAATTCACAATTACCCCTATTTTTTATTCCTTTAGCAAGCCTATAATGACGGTAGCTGTGTAATAATGTGCACGTTGATGTCATGATAGGAGTTGCATAAGGTGAAGTGTTTCGTGTAATCTGAGATTTATTCGTATTGTTTTTTTTTATTAATTAACTTGTTATCTTTTAAAGCTCAGTACATACTGTATTAAAAATCTCAAATCTGAGCCAGTCAGACCTAAAATGTGTTGTAAATAACTGTTATTTCTCCAATTTGTTTTCCTGTTCCAATTTGCAATCTGTAACCATGAAAATTTATGTACCAGTAAGTATACATGTAAATTTTTAATCTTGTGTGAAAAAAATCGCACACTGAACTTGCATATGTGCTGCTTTCAGCAACCCTGTTTTTGTTTAAATTTTTGTGGTTTTCCGGTATCTCTAAAAAATGGTATTATCTGAATATTTACTGGTCACGAGTGATTTATCACTGTTCTTTATGCAACAGTTTCGACAAATAAAAGTGGTGAAAAACAACTGTTAATAAGTGAATCATCTTCATTTTTTATTATAATAGTTCTTTAATTATTTGGATATAATGATATTATTGCATGGTAGCTAGCTAAGCCTCTTATATTTTTTAATGAGTCTTGCTAAAATTGTGAATATCAAAGAGATTTTAAAAAATGCCATGATGAGTGATATGGATTGTTAAGAGTGCAGAAAAGGATACAAGGTACATGTTAAGTCACTATGCTGTGATGAACATTACAAGCGCAGGTACGGTACACACCCTTGGTTCACATCATCCATGTACAGGGAGTTCCACTTCAGAGGGAATGCTCTCTGGTGTGCTGGGGCTCTGAGGAGCACCACCTCGCCGACTCTGCAGAGCTCATCCTGTGATTGGCCGCTGTCGTGAAGCTGGGCGTGGCCTTCTGCTTTGTCGGCACAGAATGCTGCAGTACCCTTCGACATTTGCACAAGGCTGCACTAGTCAGTTATGTGCTTGCACTTGTCCACTTTCACAGTTAAAGAAAAAACTAATACAGTACTGTATATTCAGTGACATAGCTCACAATTCAGACATGAGCCTTAAGTAAGAAATGAATGAATGCATTGTAGTTCCTTAGGTTGTGTACATTCATAAAAGTTGCTCAAATAACACCATGACGACAGTGTGCAGAGTGGCGACCAACATGGAAAACCTGGAAAAATCAGGGAATTTTTCCAACAGGGAAATGTCTGTGAAAAGTCAGGAAAATTTCTCAAGTTTCAGGGAAAAATAAAATTTTGTTTATGTTGCTGTCTTAGCAGGTAAATAAAATTTTAAAGTGTATTGTATACAATTCACAACAGCTTACTTGCTTAATATACATATTTTTTTTACATTATAAAAGTATATAATCTTAAATATGGGCACGATCATTGTTCCCATGCTCGTTGATTGTTCCGGAATAGCTCACGCGCATGCATTGTACTGCGTTGTCACGGGTCTTGAGGATTCTCGTACTTGTACGAGGATTTAGGGTTTGTGTACTATGTACGATACATTGTCTCGCGTACACTGTTGAATGAAAATTCCTACAATTTAGATATTTTGTACAAGAAGTTTTGCTTCATTGTACGATACTCTATATTTGTGATCTGGTGATCCTGCGGCCAGCGGCATTATACCTTATTTCGGGACCAAGATGGAGGGTTGATGCCAATAGTATAGAAGTGGAAGACATTAATATAGGTTTCGGAATAGAAGCAACATTGTTAGAATGATGTTCAAGTGAAATTGGCGCTAAGGTATGTACTACTTGACTGTATCATCTTAATTCTTTTGTTTTGTAGCTACAAAAGGTGTTTTTTTTTCCCTTTCCAATTCTTTCCACAAGTGTTTTTTATCATCAAATTATCACCGTTGGTGTTTTTCGAGCCTGCTGTTGTAATTATTATTGTGACAGATAAAGTTTTGCATGTGTAATGGCCAGTTTACAATCTACATGGCTTAAATAACATTATTTACGCAGCATCACAAGCACACCAGCATAACGTTTACAAAAAAAAATGTTTCATTGCATTAAAATTTTCGTGCAACAGTTTCAGTGATATTACGTTGTTGGGTAACTTATATTTTACCGAAAAACGTAATGATATTTATCAAGAAGGTAAATATTAAGAATCACTACTCATTGTGTACCACCCAAACTATTAGTTTTAGAGGTAT
Source organism: Medauroidea extradentata (assembly GCA_003012365.1). Lineage (NCBI taxonomy): Eukaryota > Metazoa > Arthropoda > Insecta > Phasmatodea > Phasmatidae > Medauroidea > Medauroidea extradentata. Next base: position 11,078 of record PNEQ01022373.1, read on the forward strand.
AGTTTATTGATGAAAAATATATCTAGAGAGGTTAGAAAAAGTTGTACATAAAGAAAATTGTATTTTATTAACTTCAAACGTTTCAGTTTTTTTAGGTTAGGTTTTCTTTAGATTAGGTCATTTTATGTTGGTTTACATTAATTTGCGTTACGTTCAGTTATTTTACCAGCGTTTACCAGTTTTCATTAAGTAAGGTTAAGTTATTTAGCCTTAATTAAGGTAACTTAACCTAACATTACCTGACCTAACGAAAAATTAAAAATTTAAGAGTAGAATAATTTTAACCTCACCAAAACTTACTTAAACCAATGTAAAGTAACTAAACCTAAAATAACCAAACAAAATCTAGCAAAAAGATGGAAAATTTTAAAGTTAAATAACTACATTTTTCTTTACGAACGACTACTAATAACGTCTCGAACATTTTTCATTGATAATCTGTATGTCTAAAACCAGTAATTAGGCCGGTACACGATGAGTAGTGATTGTTAATATTTACTCATTTTTCTTTTAAAATAATTGACTATTATATAAACAATTGAAAAGTTTATTCTATTCTGTTTTAGGTAATCACTAAGGATGTCTTATGGCTTATGCTAAGAACAGGTATATTTTTAATCGTGATTAGCTCTGTGATCCAAAGTTTTCGTGGTTAGTAGTAGAATTGGAAAATGGCCCATTTTCTGCAAGATGTAAACTGTGCCTTGCATAATTTTCAATGAGCAACATGGGATGCAGTGTAGTGAACAACCATGCTTAGTCCAAGAAACACTTTAAAATCGTTGGTTCACCTATGCCAATTGGGGTATTTTTCCCAGTAAAAGAAGAATGTACCAGTGCACAATGTAAGTCACCTCAAATTCTTGAAGAGTTGCATACTCCGCTACGGAAGTGTAATGCGTCTAAACTTTTAGTGAATATCTCTCAACCACCCTTATCTTCTAAGTTGGACATTTTTGTGTTACGGGAAGATGTTACGAAGGCAGAAATAATTTTCACACTTCATTCAGTAGTGACCCATAAATCAATTAGTGCATCGCGTAAGGATGCCAAGCTCTTTCCGTTAACGTTTCCGAACAGTAAGATTACAGAAATAATATCATTGCAGCATGACAAGCTGGGTTATTTAGTTTTGTATGCACTTAGTCCACATTTTAAAAGTGAACTGTTGCAAGTAATTTGTTAAGAAATTGGTCCAGGTGTCTATGGATGGTCCGACTTAATTTTTAAGGGAGTTGAAGGACTACATGGAAGAAGATTGCTAAATGGAAGAAGTGATTCTAGACCTGGACAGCTGTGGTTTGCACACACAACATTGTGTATTTAAGGCTGGAATCACAGCTACTGGTTGGAGTGTTGTGAAGTTCCTGCGAGCTCTATATAATTTGTTTGTTCTCTCCAACCTTTTGAGCAGACTATACTGCGTGGAGTTCTAGCACTTTGTTTCCTCATAAGTTTTGCTCTGTTGGGTGGTTGGAAAATCAAGCTGTGGCTCAGAGAACAATTGATATTTTGCCTAATATTTTAGTCTATGTTGAAACAGTTTTCAAAGAAAATATCGCTATCCAGTCAGCTAGCTTCACAGTTGTTGAGGAATGTGTCAATTATCCACTGTTGAAGGCTAAACTTGCATTTTTCAAAACTGTAGCATCAGACTTAGAACCATTCCTTAAATAATTCCAAAGTGATGCCACAATGACTCCTTTTTTGCACTGTGCAGTGTGCATGTCTTCAACTTGCAGAAATTTAATGGATAGGTTTTTGAAGTTAGATGTGCTGGACAGAGAATCTCTTACTTCAATTGATATTTGTAAGTCAGAAAATCTGTCAAAAATCTAAAAGAATTGAAAATAGGACATGCAACATGAAGTGCAATTAGAAAGTGCAGGGAAGGTAGGGATACTGAAATCACAGATCTGTCCATAATTGCATTTAGAAAAGATTGCCAGAAGTTTTTGCAAAGCACGACAAAAAAAATTTTTGAAAGGTCACCCCTGAAGTTTAGGTTAACGAAAGCAGTGTTATGTTTCGACCCATCTGTGGCTGTAGAGGGTACTGCAGCTTCAAAATTTTTGAAACACTTCTATCCATATTGGTCAACAACAAGCTGATTAAGTGATGTTTGTGCAGACTGAGCTGCTGTTGAGTACAGACACATTTGCAAGCACCCTGGTGTTAGAGTTGTTTAGTAGCTACTTATGAAGTGAATAAAAGCTTGACAATTTTTGGGTCAGTTTGTGTGGTGATACAACAAAATCTTTGTGCAAGTTCTTGAAGCTTCTGATGATATTGTCCCATGGTAACAGCAATGTGGAGAGAGGTTTCTCTGTAACTGCAGAATGTGTTGTAGAAAATCTAAAAGAAGAATCTTTGGTTGCTCTGTGAATGATTTATGATGTCCCAGCAGCTGGTGGGGTGCAAAACATTACAATTACTAAAAACATTATGCATGTTGCCAGAAATGCTAGGTCATGATCAAAGGAGGCTCGTAAACAACAGTGCAAGGAAGAATCTGAGAAAGATGTTTTACAATCCAGAAAAAAAGAAGGCAACTGAAGACTTAAAAAACTGAAGAAAAAGAAAGCAAAACTGTTGAGTGAAGCACAGAGGGAAGCAGAACTTACTGATTTGAAAATATCTGACTTATCCAAAGTAATCTTTTAAATTGAGTAAGTTAATATTGCAAACAATCGCCTCATTGCAATGTTAAGGTGGTTAGGTTGGGAAAATTTTTTATTGTTGATACTGTTTTCATTAAATGTTTTTGGTTTTGACATATACAAGAAGCACTCCTGCAATCACAAGACAGTTATTTGGATTATAAAAATGAAATATTGAGTGTAATTTGCATATTTTAAATTATAAATGTTTTTGTTGTATGCACGACAGCTTTTCTTCCAGTTGGCAAGTTTTTGATCTGCTTCTGAACATTATATCCAAGGTGCATGTATTGTTAGCTTTATCTTGATTTGTAATTTTTTTATAATTTTGGATTTGTGACTGCAGTGGCTGTTTTTTAACATTTTTAAAATTTTAATTATAGTCTGCAGTAATTACAAGACTTGAATTTATAGTTGTTTAATAGTCGTGAATGAAGTACTTCTGACCTGTTGTATACTGTCAAGGAACAGTGGATAAAAATTCTTAGTAGCAATTTTGAAGAAATATTCTGTTGTAGGTTTACCTATTTGCCAGTTTAGTTAAAATATTTTCAGAAGTGTGCTTATTTTGTATAACTGATTATTTTTAATTTTTTTGAAGTTCATTAATTTGTTCTGTGTGGTGTGGCCACTGGTTGAAATTTTTTCATCAGTCGCAACATTCCAATCAATTTATTTCTAATAATGTTTACAGTTGTATGTTATATGTTTATATTCCTTTCACTTTGTTGCAGTATTTTTGCTGTTCTTTTTTGCCAGATAATCAGTACCTTTTTTTCTTTATTTACATAACTATAGCCACTAAGAAGTTATTTTGAATTTGTGGAAGATTGATAGAGTGTATTGACACATCATGTTTGATAAGGAAAAAATAAAATATCCTGGAAAACAGGGAAATATCAGGACATTTTTTTTGCCACATTTTGGTAGCCACCCTGGTATGCACTGCCTATGTTACGTGTAGCATTCTGAGAATACAGTTTCTATAAAAATATTTAAGATTTCAAAGATTACAAATGTTTATATTTTAAATTGTCACATTCAAGCATTCCAGAAAATAACACAACGTTAAGTTACAAATTTCTGGAACGAGGTTTGCTGACAAGATCAAACTACCGGTTCTTATTGTGTTGTTGGGAGAAGCAAATAATATGCTTCTACAGAATTGGCTTTAAAAAATTGATATCTTTATATGTTATGTTAATAATAAACATACATTATCAAATAACAATAAAGGTCGCCAGTGTGTAACCAGTGATAATGTTATCAATCAAGGGAGGGTCGAAGAGTGGTGTTGCCATCAACAAACACATGCGAAATTGCTGCATATTTATCTAGCGGTACTTTAGTAACAAACATGTCTAGATTTGCAACTGTGATGTGAAAGGGTAGCTTTATAGTCCTGCCAAGAAGATGTTTCAGACCGCAGACATTTGATTTGTTCTTTGCCAAACAGTGTGATGTATATTTATGCCTGGATGTAACTGAGCACTATTAGTAATTATGTTAAAATACGCTACAGTAACAAAGAACTGCATGCAGCATCTTCATTTCTGCATTTAGATATTCGAACATCGCTAGATTGTTTTCATCAGACAAAATATACAGTGCTTGTGTTGCAAAGGTCTGCAATCAATATGACAATGCAATTTCAATGGTCGCACATTGCGTAGGTGCTGCACTGCAAAAAGTGTCCAGTATTATTTAGACAAATTTTGACTATGAATGAGTGGTCTAATGGATATGGTTTGACAAAAGAAAGGTTATTGCAATTTCCTTCTGTATTATCACTCCTGTGAGTTTTGGAGTTTTGACATTTAAGAACATACTGAAGATCACTGGGTGTATATGCACAGCACAGCACATATGTACACATACATGTTTCAGTTATGTTCCATCCGAAAAACAACAAACCCAGCTATCAAGTGGTTATATCAGTATCAATTTTAACTGACTGTAATGCGAATATAAACATACCTTCAGCACATGTTGCAGTCCTGCTGAGAGCTCCATGTAAGAAGGAGTTTTGTTGTGCTTTGCGATGTGGCGGGACACTGCATTATTCTCAAGCTGTAAATTAACAGATGTGTTGCATGCCAGGAGATATTTACTTTTTTCTGCATATAAAACGAAATTTTTTATGATATGGAGCATAATTTAGTAAATTTTAGGTAATTTTTGCCTCTTTTTGAGCTGTCATTACGTAAGAACTTGCCATTTACTTCCTTTGATTCTTTGTAAATTCACTGAACTTCTAGTTCCATCTGCAGTGGCCCTCAACAAATATATAGTTTTGTATTTTTAAAAAAAATTTTTGAAATTTTTAAATTTTCATTTTGAAATTCAGCATTTTTTATTAAATACAAAAATATTTAATTTTTTATTTTATTTATGTCGAATCATAGCCTACGACATTGTTATACATTGTGAATTTTTTCGGTTTGGTGTGTCAGTTGGTTTTAGTGGCGTGCATAAATCTGTAAAAGTGCAAATTTTGATGTTTATGACTTACTACGCAAAAACTATAAGAGATACAAATATTTCCTAAGAGGAAGATTTAACCACAATTTATATCTAAAATAAGAAAAAAAAAATCTGGTACAAATATAAAAATGAAAAAAGACCTTGAAAACTGAGGTGAAATAAATAAGCCTTGCATGTTGTCCACTGTGAAGCAATTTTTACTTTGTCTCTTATATCCTTCTGCTACCTGTTTATGTTAACATTTCTCTGTGGCTAGTAAAAGTATTCTTTTGATGGTTCTCGATACTACTGAATCCTCAACAAAATATATTTATCACTGATTAATGCTGATTTGAAGTGCCTTGAAAATGTTCATGCTATTAGGTTCATTGCAAAGTACTGACTTTCAAAGACTTTCTTGTCAAAAAATTTATTGAGACTCAAATTATAATATCTGAGTTTGGTAAAATTACTCAGAAAATTATAAATGCATTAACAATTACATGTAGCGAAGACATACGATTTTGAAGAAAGGCAAAAATTACCTGGGATTCAGATACGTTCACTTCACTGTGAATATACCCATTGTCGTGTAGTGTAGAGGCGATTATTAAAAGCCTTGGAAAAAAGGGGAGGAGGGGACACGGTGGGTAGATAAAAATTTCAGCTTGAGGCATGCCCAGAGAGCAACCCATGTAAAGTTTACACACGTCAAGGAATATGATAAAGTGCAAAATATGTGCTACGGACGTCACAGTGAATTATGAAAAAAATGATTTTTTCACCACTATCTTAAAATTTATACTGCAATACAAATGAGCGATCAAACCTCTTTCACGTAAACGCAATCCTACCTTCTCACCTTATATGTGTCAGTAACGTCGCCCGCGCTTACCTTGAAGTGTGTGCGGAAGTAGAGAGAGTCGTGCAGGGAGATACGAAGTCCCAGGACCGCCTGCAGCGTGTTGCCAGCCGGCCCTGCCGACGACATGATCGAGATGACGCCCGCCGAGTACGAGGTGTATGCCACCACAGCCAGCAGGAACGACACGATGAAGAGGATGCGTGCCGCCAGTGTCACCGGGTCCCTCGGGCAGCCTGAGCCAACAAATGTCTGCTGCTCCCCTCTCAGTCTCATCTCACAATTATTTACCCCTCTTTCCCCCTGCAAACATGCATCCATCATCCCGACTCTTCGTACGTATCACATTATGAAAAGTGTTCCAGGAAAGGAAGGTACAAGTTATGCACCTTGTGTTAAATGTGAATACATTTTGGTCAGCACTTAAGATCGGGGTCATTAGTTTAGTGCTGGTGAGGAGTGAAATATTCTATGGAGCAGCGCCGGAATGAATGGCCGGGAGAAACGGGAGGTCGTCGAGAAAACCCGCCGACCAGCGGGATCGTCCGGCACGATTCCCACTTACGAAAATTTGGAGACAGATCCCACCAGGAATGGAACCTGATCACCTAGATGGGACGCGAGAGCCCTGATCCCTTCACTATCATGGCCCTTGGATAAGGAAAGTGGTGAGCGAGCAAGAGTCGACAGTCCACGTTTGTGGTGTTCTAATTATACACAATTCAAAATGGGTCACACATTACATCATTACAACAACTCGTGTACGACATAACTAGTCATGAACCAACCTTTATCATGTTTTCTCAGGAAACATACTTAAAATTGGTACGAGTTCTTGTGTGTTTGCCGGATTAATTTTCTTTAATTATTCATTTATCTATAATCGTGACCTTCCTAAGAGACTGGTACAGATCATAGCATTTTCATGTAGTTCATAGGACGTATTGAAGACACTGACGTCTAGGGCAACAGCGACTAAGAATAGACGTGCTCAAGGAAGATATCCAGTGGCGTCATTTCAGGTTTTCTAGGGGGGGGGGGGGCAAGATTTTGTTTTCCGGCGACAGTGACCTTGTTGCATATTTTTATTAATTGAGCATGTATAAATTAGATACTTTAATAATAAAACTTCAGTTTTATGTGCATTATTTAAATTTAAAAATACAAAAAATATATTTATACACATAAAATTCTAAATCCAGGGGGGCAGTTGCAGCCCCCCCCCCCCTTCCCGTGGCCCCAAATGGCGCCCCTGAAGATATCGGACTTCGACCGGTCCGGAGAAGAATGTCGTGTCCGCCGAGAGCAAAAGTACTCGTTAACTTCACTAGTTTGAGCCGACAACCAACGAGCTGGTGGTCCGCAGCCCGACAGACATCAGAGTGTCGTCTTGCGAATCACAATCAGCAGAGATCTCTCTGCCCTCAGTTCAATAATGGTCAAGTGGTCAACGACGGGCGCTGTTATTTGGTAGGGGCTGGAGAGAGGGACGAAGGTATTTTTCATGTTACATTTCTTTGCGAGCTATGTATAATGTTTTTTTATGCTAATGTGATTCATTTCCATCAAACCATAAATTAATTAAATACTGTGCAAAAAAATCTTTTACTTTTTAAGATAAGTCGCGTCACCCTGAAAAATTCACAGCAAACAAGAACAATAGGAAACGCACCAACCTTGCTGGCAGATGGCGCCGATCGTGACTAACATCACCTCCGTCAAGTCCCACGGCGGTTGCTGGTATCTCTTGTCCTGCAGGCAACAGAGAACAGCTCATTTAAAATGTGTTCACACTAAGGCTCGGGACGGGAATAGAAATAAAGAATGAGAGTGTCCGTAGCTCTACGGTTCGTTATAAAATAAATATAAATAAAAAGCAGTACAAGGAGATTTGAAGGATCGTTTGAACTAACCTCCCCTCTTCCCCATAGGAAGGGTTTCATTACCTTGTCGTTCCCCACTCTTCCCCTTCCCCTGATACGAATCTTCGCTTGTGTTAGATGTAGCTGTGATGGCAGGTGGGTTTTCTCAGGGCTCTCCTGTTTACCATACTATTCTAGTGGTAATATTTCAAGTGTGAAGAAAGGAACAGGTGAAACCGCCAGGCCGTACAAAATTGCCCCTACTGCGCACTGCTCCTGGTCGATAAAGGTGGGGCGCAGGTGCGACTTTGCTGGTGTCACGAGATATGCCAGGAAAGGAGGAACATGCGCACGGTTTCACCTATTCTCCTTTCCTACCATGGGAGGAAATACCCAGACTGCTCATAGAACAATCAATCCTGTAGAAAAGGACAATCCAGACAAACCAACATCCAAACAGAATGATGATACCTTAAATAATTATTTTTTTGCAACGTACCACATAAAACTATGCTTGCAGTACAGCTAGATAAGTCTAATCGAATGTGGAATAAACTGTAAAGTGGGCTTCACAAATACATTTAACTTACGTACGCACAAGTGTGAGGTTTTTGGGAATTGATCAACAACGTAGAATCTGTGTGTGCACAATAGGTTCCATTGTTAGAGCAAAATATCTCGGCAGTAAATTATGGCACTTAAATAGTTTGGGAATGAAATAATTAAAAAATAACTAGCGACGGAAAGGAAAAGATCGTGGAAAACATTTTTATAATTAACTTAGACGTTACATTCTTTACGTCTGCAAAATGGACTCAGCCACCACGTACGAAGTAGAAAGTTGACCATCAGTCATATACGTGACACGCCACGTGATAATGAGAATGCTTGCATGCACACTCTTTCTACGTTTACACATGCATACGTGCGCAAAGTGTTGATTGTGAATCCACCTTAAGATGGCGTGGTACATAATTAAACGCTAAACGTATTAATCTATAACTGTAGGTTTCTTGAAGCCAATTTGCGAACATTAAACAATAGCAATCCTAGACAATAGTTTTAGCCAACGTTTTACACAAAATTGTTTACAGTGTTACGAACTTCTGAGGTACAATCTCTGGCGCCAGAACCTCGTGCATTTAACTCGGCGCAGTAGATCACGCGAAACGAATGAGTAATTCTGGATAAATATTTATTCATAAAGTTGGCAAATACAATAATAATTATCTAGGATTGTCATTGAGTATTTTATCCATATTGGCTTCGAAAAAAGCGTAGAAATCAAATTATGTTTTCAGCGTTTATTTATCTACCACATACTCTTAAGAAGGTGATAAAAGGCCATTATTTCTAGGTGTTTTAGAGGGCACTGCAAAAGCAAATAGAGCTCAAATGTTTATGCAGAGTAATACGATTTTGGCATGTCATTGAGGAAAGATACAATTTAGAAAGCCTATTTTCAAAATGTCGTGAACATTTCTAAAAATATGTAAATTTAGATAACAAAAAAGGTCTATTCTGTGCAAGTTTGACCACTCGCAGAAAATGTTAAGTAATCTATGTATCGAAAAATTTTGAAATCAACAAAATTACCAATCACCTTCGTTCTTAGCTGATAGTTTATAGAGTGAGTGAGTAGGAGATTTCGGCCAGCGTTGAAGTGGTGGGAGGGGGAGACGGGGGAAACGTGAGATCCCCGAGGGAACCCGCCTACCAGCGGTATCGTCCGGCATGATTCCAACACGCGAAGATCCGGGGACTGACCCCGCCGGGAAACGAACGGATCGCCTTGGCGGGAAGCGAACGGTCTAACCATTCGACCACTGCGACCCCAGCCGATAGTTCATAAAATGAATAATGTTTCCTCTTATGTGCATTCACTTGGTGTACTGTAACAGTATAAAGTATTTGAGCCTCGGAAATTCATCTCACTCCTCCTCAAAACCGTCAACCCCTTTCCCTTCCAACGTGAACTGCAGACCCCAAACAACATTAATCGGTTGGCTCCGCGCAGTATCGGTCTAACGTTCAATGTAGGTACAATGATGTGGAAAGTCCTGCATCTGTTGAAGGGAATGGCTGTACCTGGGCATGCAGGGCGCGCTCCAGGCGTCCCTCGCGACCAAGTATGAAGGTGAGCGCGACAGTGATGGTGACCAGCACACAGCACAGAGACCCCCACACTCCGGCCGAGAACGGCAGCACGTACACGTTGCGCTGTAGGGTCGCTGACTGCAGCCAGTAGAACAGCCGTGGCCTAAGACAAACACAAGGACGAGAGGGGAAACATACAAACATCACTACTTCTGTGTCAGTAAGAAGCAATTCTTACCATGTCCGTCAACCACCTTTAATATTGCTGATGAGGGTGTGCGTTGGGAAGAAATTATTATAATTCAAGTGTCCTAAAATCGCTACGTCCTGGTCCTGATAAAAAAATTTGAAGTGTCGGAATAAGCAAAGAAACACAAATTATCATGTAACGATAGTTAATTAAACACACTTGAGAAAAGCTAGGCCTTTATACATACTGTATAAAACATTAAATATATATACGAAAAGTAAGTTGATATGGCACAAAGGGTAAACGTCCCCTTCCGTACATACGGCAGGTCATTATGGTTAGTCTGTACTCGAATATGTTACTTAGCTGTTACTGTTGTCGCATCTGTGACCACATAATCACTAACTTAAAAATTACAGTTTTTTAAATTCTTAAATTAGAAAATAAGGGCAGAAATAATGTTACAACTAGCCTGCACTTCGATATGAAAATTCTTAAGAATTAAGTGACGAAGAGATATAGTTGCAACCAAAATGGTGAAGGTTTCTTCTTAATGTGTCACTATGAGAAAATAAATTAAACTGTTGAAGGAACCACACTACTGCTAGTTTAGGGACACAATCATTGTATTCACTTGGTTTAAAACAGTTCTGATTGTTTTTGGAAACAATCCACATTTTGCTAAAGGATCAAACTGATTTATAAGAGCAAATGCTTTGACGCAAGAACGGTTTTATTTTTTTCATTTACGGTAACAATCACAAACGGACAATCAACAGTCATGTTTAACAGTCAGATCGATGCTACCATCAAGCAAACCTTTTCCTGCTATTTCTGTATCATCAACCGTACAGTACGCGCCATAAGTTGGCGGGTAGCGAGCTGAAATGTGTTGCATATAATATTACTACCGTTTTAAATTCGAATGGATAATTTACATAGGTCGATTACATTCCGGTATTTATAGGCTACTATGTGGTTTTGCAGCGGCCTGCTGCTTGAATTCCTTGATTGTGCCCTTCACTCAGAAGCTGCCGCTCGCCATCTAAGCTGGCGCACAGTGTAGTTCAAGTAGTTTTACTCGTGTTGTACTTGCCCTCATGTCAAAAGATTTTTTGTCGTCACATTGTTGTACATTTTGAACGTTACCTGTGTTAAGACGAAAGCATAGACTTTTTAAAAAAATATTGTTCAAGAATGTGCCAATATAACGCGTGACTGCAGAGTGGGGTTGGATACATACAACTTTAAACCAGGACAGGAACTGGGAAAAAAAAAAGTATCGGCCATGATCTATTTGAAAAGAACAACAATCCCAGTATTTGTCTGGAGTGACTTAGGGAAACTACGGACATCAGAAAACAGGATGGCTAGAGCCGAGCATTGTATCCGGGTACTTCTGACTTCTAGGAGCAGTGAAGTAACAACACGGAACAATGACGTAAACCTTTATTCTTTGGTAGAGACACGATTATTTTGCGGATTCACTCTAGGACAGATAGAACGTCAAGAATGTAAACTTCCATATGTCTTCTGTGATTGTACGGCAGCTGTTTTGACTCACCTTTGACGAATACAAGCCCGTAATGAGTAAGGAAATGTTAGAAGCCAATGGATTATCAATTGTGACCAGAGCTTGTACAGGCCTGAGAGGTCTAGGCTGCTTCTAGATGAATATGCAAAGTAATCGTGCCTTTATTTATTGGGGAACTTACTTGAAGGTGTCAACGGCGACAGAGAAACGCGCGAGGTGGAGTGTGTGGGGGGTGATGGTGACTGTTGCTGCACCAACGTCCAGGAGTGTCTGGAGACTCCAGAGTTCCAGGTCGCGGGGTGTGTCCTCCTTGGCATATGGTATCTTAGCCTGGAGCCTGTTGGGAGTGTCAACACAGGCATACTCCTTCAACACACACAACTATGAAAACAGTTCACACGAGCAGATATTTTCAAACAACCTATTGTCCTACCAACCCAATATTGTAATATGCGTAAATATTCTTCAGCACATGCTGTCCATGTTGAAATATGTGCGGTAGAAATTATTTACTGTGGAAATAACACCTTTAGCATAAGTGAACTTTTGAAGAGACAATTTTCTTCAGTTTTGACTTGTTTTGAAGCTGTTAAACTCTGGTAGACGCATACTGGACACTGATGTCCTTATCGGGCGATAACCTAAACTTATAAATGTTTTTTAATGGACAAAATACCCTTACATGTCAGGGGAAATCTCACTTGTATTAACGCCAAATTTGTAATATTTTAGTGAAGCTTGGTGAATCAGGGGTTGGCTTATTTGAGTATATGGAAAACTAGCTACACACTACGGCTGATAGAGAGCTGCTATCCTATCATTGAACTGTGAATTATACAAAGAATCAACTATTACCGGAAATTCAGTAGTTCAGCAAGGATCCGCAGCACCGATTGGTCGAAGTGGTATCGACGTCCTTGGCCGGTTTTCTGTAAAATGAAGATATATATGTTGAAGTAATATGTATATCTGATTTTGAATGAGCCATAATTTTATCGTACTAGAATTTTAGTTTGTATATTAATATTAAGCTGTTACAGTCTCGCTAGTTATATCTAATGTTGACTAGTTTTCATCGGCTTAAGATCATATGAACAGTTACACAATCACGACTTGCTGGTGTTTCAATTTATACATAAACTAGCAGTCCCCCGCGGCTTTGCTCGCGAGTATTATTCGTAACTGATAATATTTACTTTAATTGAAAAACCTCTTTGTACACAAGATTGGTACTTCAGTCATCAAGTGTTAGAATCTCCAAGCGGCTAGTTGAACTAATTCTGCAGAAGGATAAGTAGCTATAGCTGTCCATGCGAAAAGCTGTCTTAAGTTTGCCCCTGCCACTAACAGCGACTACTCCTGGGCCTTATTTATAGCCCTGCCTATTTGACGTTGTGGGGTAATTACAGACACCTAAGGTAAGAGGTTAATCGAATGAGAAACATCTGTTTACCCTGTGCACAACCATTGGTGACGGTGCCCTCAATTATATATTGTCAAAATATTCACTTTAACTTTATTGACATTAAAAAGTTTCAGAAAGTTAAGGTTTCGCGGAAACGTATTTGGTGCCCCAAACCTGAGATTAGTGAGATGATATATCGTCGGTTTACTGCCAAAAGTGACAATGTCAAAATGAGATAAAATTATAAAAATGCTAGGAATATTTATATGTTGTTCACGAACAATTGCCCAAGTTTAAAGTCTATTCGTCGTTTCGTACTGTTGTGTCACAGTATAGTAACACACCACATTTTTGTTAATATCTACAATTTATTACTGTTTTTAAACGAAATAGCATTTATGACTTAATCACTTTTGGCAGTATACCGACGATATGTCAGCTGATATTGTAGAGGAACCTAAGTGGAAAGCGAACTGCAATTTTACCCCTTTTAAAGACTACATGTAAATTGCACTAATTCGATCTG
>PNEQ01022374.1:0-24676 GCA_003012365.1 Medauroidea extradentata
TGAAGTAAACAAAGCAGATGCTACCGTGAGGTCTGTATCCTCCATATTGGGTCTCGCCTCGGACAGTTTCGCACAGTCTCGGGGGAGGAGTTGCCTCTCGGCGAGTGTGTGGGACCCCCTTCGTACGCTCTCGCCTCGGGCAGTCTCGCATCCCTGTCTCGGCCGAGCCGCCTCGGCGAGAGTGTGGGACCGGCATTAGCCCATCACACTCTAGCCACTGTGAGTCATCTTTCCTCTCTCTTTTCTTTGTTAGCCACAGTTCCTTCCCTCCTCTTCCACCCAAGCAAATCCATCGTAGCCTCCCTCGCACTGTTTCACGATTGTTTACTCCCATGATTTTTTACATTCCAGCTAGGCACATAAATTTTTTTCTCTGGAACTTGTTGCAAAAATCGTGGTGCGCATTATACACGAGGGCGCACTATACACGAGTATATACGGTATTACAATGAAACCGCTGTTTGTAAACTGTTTTAAACGGCCTACCTAAAAGTCTATGTAATTTTTTTTCACACTCAGAAATAGACACATTCATTCAAGGTGTATCAACTGAAGTGAAAATCACCGCCCAAAAAAACTGTTTTTTTTTTTTTTTAATTACTAGCTCTGGCCAAGGCATGCCAACTGCTTCCTGTTTATGACTGACGACAGCTCAATGACGGGTCATATCTGGGTGTGTGCCTGAGGTGTGTGTTAGGTTTAAGATGTGTGTGTGTGTGTGTGTGCACGAGAGAGACTGAAAGAGACAGCGCTATCTTATCTCCCAGGCATTCCTTGTGCATGCAAGACCATGCATGCATGCATGGGTGGCAATTGTTCTTAGTGAATAAATGAAGAAACTGCGTATGTCCACCATTATTCAAAAAGAACATGAAGTTCTTGTTCCAAATAGCCACATCGTCATGTGAGCTGAGCAGAAGCTTTTTAGGTTGCGGTTTAGCCTTTCTCTCTCTCCAGTCACGAGTTGCAAACTATTACTCGACCACGTCAAGTGTGCACGCGGGAAATACGTGAACTAATGCGACGGCCTCCCCTCCTCTGACACTCACCATTCAAAATGAAGGGAGGAGGAGAAGGAAGCGCTCTGTAGCGAGGGCTAGTGGAAGTGACGACCAAAGGTGCTGCAACAGTAGTTCACGTGTACATACGTTCGCGAGTGATTTAGGAAAGGTATAACCGCTGTAAAACAGTAGGAGGTTTGTTAAGTGTTTAATAATGGCATCAACTAGTAAGTCAAGTAATAAGATGTTACATAGCCAGTGCAGGGAAGTAATTAGGAAGATCATTAATTTTTGTGATAAAGAGAAAGCTACCGGACAACTCATTCACCCTATGAGTCAGGCTAATAAACGTGTGGCAGCTGAAAGAGGAAAATCTGAACAAACTATTTGCAAAATTAGAAAAGAAGGAAATCAAATAGATGTCAGTGGACAGAAACTAATCACACCTGGGAAACATAGGCCAAACATTTCTAAAAAAAAAATTTGTAAAGGTGGTTTTGATCGTGGTGTTATTCGACACACTGTCCAAAAATTTTACACTGTTAAAGAAGAAGCATGACACTCAAGAAATTGCTAACAGCTTTGAAACAAGAAATTAATTTTCCTGGGAAAAAAAGAGTTTCTGAAGCGAATCCTTGAAGAAATGGGATTTCGATTTAAGAAATGCAAATATAAAAGAATGGTGTTGATAGAAAGAAACAATATTTGCCTGGAGGGGAAGGTATCTAAGGTGAATGACAAAAATGAGAATGCTCAGGAATTTCGTACCTTAATTTTATTAAAAAAAAAAAGGGGGCACTCGTTTTCATTTGTGACGATAAACGCAATTTCTTGAAACATCATACAAGTCCACAGCTTACAGCTTAGCTTTCAAATGATTTTTAGGTTACCAAAAATTTTTACACCTTCATATAAGACGAGTAGCAATTTTTGAAGGCCAAAAATATGTAAAAATTGTCGTCTTATATGCTGGCAAATACGGTATCTATAGCAAAATTTCTGATATCGAACAGCCCCAGAAGATAGATGGTGATGACACAGCCCTGCCACAAAGCTGCTGTCCCTAGTTAGAGACAGACCCCTGGCAGAGTAAGAAAGAGGAGGGGGGAGGGATGGGAGAAGACAGCACCTCAGGTAGAGCCAATGCTCACGCATGCATACATACATGACTGCATGGATATAAGCCTTGCTCTGTCACTGCACATCCTCTCGGCATGTTTAAATACACCAAACAAACATATTCAGAACATGTACGGACAATTTATATTCTCTCATGTATAACAGGATGGGTTTCTCTCTACATAACTTAAACCACATTCACGAAACCAAATAAAATATTATCTAGACGTACACACACACTACATTACAATATAAAAGAAGAAAAATTTTCCTGTACGTAACTAGTAAGCCAGCATCAGACTACAGTAATACAAGGGTTGCGATTCTGACAAGACTTGCTATGCTGTGGCACAAATCACACCTACAAACTAGTCTACCCATATTCTAGCTACATCTATATACTGTTAAGTTAATTAAATAAAAACCTCTAACAAACCGTGTTTGTACTCTACATGGCCTGCACATACTTTCAATGTCCGTCTTTCTCATGTGAAAATCTATGAATTTTGTTAGCCAGTATTATTAGCTCAATGTATAGTATGCTTGTAATTTGGCCATTTATAGGCATAAGTGGCCAACTGCAGCTGGTGGCTGATGGTACGAGAATGCAAGAGGTTGACTCATAGGTATGACAACTACATACTAGTCACATGTAAGGTCTATTTGCATTGAAACTGTCATTATTTAAACATTTTAATATTGCTACGAGTTACACACTGAGTATGTATGTATGGACAGAGGTAAGCTACATTCATCAGCAGTTGCAGATTGTAATGAGCTGAAACTCATGAACTGCCTCACTAGTGGAAGCAGTCAACGAGGAGTGTGACATACCTGTGGGCGTCATGCAGACTGTCATGTCAGAGTCAGCTCCAGGGCTCCTTGGTGCAGGGCTGGAGGGTTCCGCATCGTAGTCTCCTCCTGGGCTGAGGCCACTGCCACTGAGATTAGAGAAGGATAAGGCTGCGTACTTCACCCTGAACACATTAGGGTTAGTGACGCCATGTGTTAGTACCGACACCTCACACATGTGCATGCTGCAAGTCACTCCAGGTTACACAACATGCTAAGAATGCAATTATTCCCCTAACACAACACCAACAATACCTTACTCTCACTAATTTTAGCTAAGAACAGTATATTAGATGGACAAAGTCTGAGCCAGCTACGAGATAGTCAACAGTTTGCCAAGTACTAAAAGGTAGAACATTAAAAGCAATCATGTACCTTACTAACACAAACACAAACACACACACAAAAAAACAGACTAGGAACTCCTGAACAAGGAAAAAGGAGAAAAGAAAAATACTTCTCCTACATATGCAATTGTACGTGTCCTAGTTTATGCTACACATATATACAGTTTGTAGATTGTGACTTGGTAAGGCTAGCACTGTGTGTGTTACACTGAAAGCATGGTTAGCCCAACTGCAAATAACAGCATGAAATGATATGCCCTCTCACCAGCTGCAAGCAAGCAGGGAGGGTATAATTCACTGATGACACTTGTTCAGAGGTTGTGTCTGTCAGATAGTACTAAAATCATACAGCTGTGGTTAAGTGCCCCTTTTTCTTCGCTACATAGCCACACACTGATTCTGTTTATAATAAATAATGCTGAGACACTTTCAATTGCATACATGAACACTTGTACATAAAAGATACTATTAAAAATTGTTATTGCAGAGAAACTTCTTTAATACAAAGTTGAAGTGACCTAAACTTACGTAGTTAATTTACAAGATAAACTGTTATTTGCAAGTGTTATAATAGGGTTATCAAACTATTTTATGAACTTTATTAAAAATACTACCATTGTTATTACCATTACGACTTGTATTTATTAAAACGAATTCGATACTACAGTACAATGTTCTAAATAATAAAAAAATTTTTTTTGACCATTACAATAAAAATTTTAATTCTCATCTCATACGGTGAGACAGACACACACGGAGAAACTCACACAAGGGCACATACACAGACACACACACTCTAGCACTCACACAGACAAATACACACAAACACACACATTCACAGGCACACACACACAGACACACACACTCATAGACAAACACACACAAACACACACATTCACACACACTCTAGCACTCACACAAACACACACATTCACAGGCACACACACACACAGACATACACACTCACAGACAAACACACACATTCACAGGCACACACACACAATCACACACACTCACAGACACACACACTCACAGACAAACACACACAAACTCACACATTCACACAGGCACACACACAGACACACACACAAGGGTACACACACAGACACACTCACACACACTCACAGACAGGCAGACACACACACTCACAGACAGGTAGACACACACACTCACAGACAGACACACACACTCACATACACACAGATATATTATGACGGAATACCTACATTGGCCCTACCAGAATGCTGACCTGCATGCCCACTAATAGGAGTGCAGTATAGACATAGTGTGGGAAAAGGACGAGTGGGAGGGTAGGTAGAGAAGCCACTGATTTAAGGACAAAATGTGGTTGCACATTTCCTTCTTTTCACAGCCGCACGAACTAGAGGATTAAAAAATGAGCATAGGCTGGCCAGGGCCAATTCATGTATGTCAGTTGACAAGAGTAAAGTATGAGGGTTATGTTTTGTGTTTGCATGAGACATGCAGGCAAGGTAGAATAATAATCATTACAAAGTGGCAACCTTAGAGATAGTGCACATTTTCATGCTTGCTAAATAATGGCAACAAAACCGTATTTATAGCAGATTGTTGTTAATATCCAAATAATTTTACATGTATTATGGAGGGATGATGCACTATAAAGTTGTTATGGGGCAGATTATGTTATGAACCATACTCTTTATAACGAGCTTTCACTGCATCTGATCACAGTTCTTGTGCTCATGTTTATTGCATGCAAGGCCGAGAACGAGCATTAAGTCAATTTTAGTTATTAAATATGAATTTTCAGTTGCTCTAGAATTCGGCTGTTATGTGATGCATGCATTGCCCACATTCACATGTGGCCAGCGCACGCAACTCTTGCCCCAGTTGTTTGTCAGTGTTTAGGGCGGCCGGATGTGTTACCAGGTTGGGGAGCTTCATACTTGACTTGTAACTGACCATCGTAATTCTATTCATTTACTTTTAATACGCCATAACCTTTGATTAATTATTCACACCCTCGTGCATGCAGTTTCTTGAAGCATAGTTCTTTGGCCAAAAATGGTATTAAACTTAACCTTTTCCTTTCAGCACAGGCAGTTGGACTGTAGTGCCATGTGGCTGTGGATTACCACAAGTTATTTCCATCAGATGACAAGTGATAAATTTTTATATAAAATTTATCTTGCCATGACAAGAAGTATTTTTATTTAAAACATTTGTTTCTCCACAACACGTATGTCTGAGATCACTGAAAGCTGATAAGCAGAATGGCATGTGATCTCTGTGTGTATGTATTTGTATTAAATTGCTGTGATCAGTAAATGCCTGAAATTAATTACTTCATTTATTCCAAAAATGCCTGAAGTTGTGTGTGTGTGAGCTTGCTCCTGGCTCAAACAGGGAGTGAAGAAGGTAAGCAAGTGACGTCGTTCTGAGGTATATCAGCGAACCCTATACCTGAGGCATCTGGTTTTCGCAACGCGGGAAATCACAAAATTTTAGCGAAATTTGCCACTTCTGTTTGAAATCGCAAAATTTATCAATTATGTGCGAAATTACGAAAGAATTGCGCAATTTTTTACGGGTTTCGTAGTAACATACGTCTGATTCGAAAGTGTCGAAAGTGACATGAAAATTGCTGTTGTTTAGGTTAAGTAACACACGTGTTTGTTTCCTCGTTTTACGTGATTCTCATTTATTTTTGTTTGAAATTCATACTGATGAAATTAATATGATACCTTTTAATACGGCAACATTAATTACACACAAAGAAATTTACGTTTGTAATGATGTGACATATATTTTGCCAGAATGGAAGTCTCGGAAAATGACACAGTGTAAATTTTCTTCACGCATCGCGTAATACAAGGAACGAATGACATAATCCAGCATAAATTTTCCGGCGACAAATAAGATTGAAAATGGGGGTAAAATTGGTATGTCTTAAATAGAACATTTAGAGGTGTAAAATGAATGAACAAATTCAAGGTATGTAGGTTATGCTATTCAAAGTTTTTAATTCTTTATAGCTTTTTTGTAACTACAAGTAATTAATACTGACGCAGTGCCATAAAATATGACGTAAATAAATTTATCTCGCAGTTTAAATATATAGTTGGTGGTTAAATTGTTAGAGGGTTCAACATAACCTAATATTAAGTAGGCCTACTGACTTTTCTGCATTTTTTTAGAAACTCTGATTTTACTTGAGAAAAGTGATACCGATAATAGGTTATTCTTGCGACAAATGTTATTTTATAAAATTGTATCCCCCATTTCATTCATATGTACTGGTGTGTTTATAATCCTAACCTAACCATCAAATGTAACAAATGGGTAGATCTTCAACCACTCAATTAACACATTTGTCTAAAGAATGTAATTTTATTAAAATATTTAACTAAAAGTACAACACTTTGCACACATTCGTTACCTCCAAAATATTTGTTCGACATTTACAAAATTAGCGAAATTTATGACGAAATGACACGAAAAATAGCGAAAAAGTCAATGAAATCACTTCACAAAATTGACGAATTCATGAAAATATTTTCACCGAAAACAGGTTGCTCTAACTATACATCCTGAGATCTCTGTTCTTGACTCAGCGGGGCCAGATAGCGGAGTGATGTACACTTCAGCATAACTACCGTATTCGCCCCTGTACACCTCACACTCATGTAAGCAACGCACCCCATATTTTCAATGACAAGTGTGGAATTTTTTTTTTCTTTTCAAAAACCAAATTTTAAAAAAGAAAATTCAAACTCATCAATGTAGACTTTAGATAGTTGCTGGCAAGAAAATTAGAAGCTAAAATTGGCAGAAGGTCGTGTTAAACGTGTGTCTTAGTCGTAGTGAATAAACAAATCTTTGATGTACCAAATGTTATGTCACGTGTTACACATACAGTATTTATTACTGCCAATCTGAAAAGTAACGGACGCTAAACAGTTTGAGCTCATGGCAATAATATGATTGCACAAACAACTAGCAACTTGCCAACGAAATGCGAAATGACAAGTCCACAAAAACCAACAAAATGAAAAGTTAGTAATGTAATACAAACATCATTACGTAATACGAGAGTCCACACAAAGCAACAAAAGCACGAACAAAGTACATAAGGCATGCAACGTGTGATACAACACTAAATACATGAAGCGAAATAAAACTACCGGCATTATCCGGCCTAAGTAGACCAAAATATTTTATCACGACGAACTGTTGGCGTTGCTATGGTATCCTGTAATGTGTTTTTCATTTGGCGCCAATCTCTAATACACGATGCTGTGACGTTGTGCTTACGACATACTGTACTGCACAATTTCCTGTTTATTCTGCTTCCTTAATTACTTTTAGCTACTCACTCACGGCTAACAAATGCAATCGTAGTTTTTACATTTTGATTTCTCAAAGAACTACGAAGATACTACTGTGTGTAGTCACTATGAAAACATTTATCTGCTACCCACCGAGAACAATGCCGCCTAAACACGCGAGAAGTTATTGATTGTGCCACCAGCATTCCTCCGCCTGCATGTGTGCGTGCGTGCCTAGCCACCCGTGCTGTTATCATGTCTCCACGCATGCTAGTTACCTACCCACATAGCACGGGGTGAATATGGTAAGTCTCTTTTTCTTTGACCTCACTGGCAGCACTGTGTCAATACCTACATAAAATATAACTGTACACAAACCTTAAGTGTACATTTTTAATACCCTTAATTTTGAAACATATAATTTGGCTTGCTATTAACTAATAACTGCAGTGCCTTAAACTACATATAGATGGCCACAAGTACTCTCAAATTAGTATGTGTGCACTTTATGCACACATATGCACTCTCATACTCACACACATGTGCACTCTCTTTGGTTATATTTGTAAAATTGCAAGTACTAATGTACAGTTCTACAAGAGAGAATATGTTTTGTAAATATTTCACATCATATTCATAACGTACCGGGAAAGCTTTTTCATCTCACTTTTTCTGAATATGTAGAAGTAAAATCTAGGAATATTTATCAATGGATAAAGAAAGGGAGGAAATTAACATTCTTGAATGTAAACCATACAAGTTTGTGCAACTATTCGTGTTTTTTTCAGTAACAGTATACAAAAGTTAAGATGAGTGGGCTGGAGCCAGACAGCATGCAAAACACAAGATTACAGACTTGTAAATACTTACTTAGCCTTGTTACTGCTGAGAGACAAAGACCTGGACAGGTCATTACCTATGGCGTAGTCTATTCTGCCTGTATTGGGATCTATTTGGTCAATGAACCTGTCGCGATGTCTCATCAGGTAGTTATGCAGGTTGCCATAGCGACAGAATTCTACTATGACCAGGAACTCCTCTGAAACAGTAGAACAACAAAATTTCAGCTTGAGGCATGCAAAAAGTTAACACTGAGTAAAGAGTTTGTCAAGTGGACTATGTTCTACTCATGATGCTCCACGTTGGGCATCATGCACATTTTGGTATAATAGTTGTTCAAGTTTCTGCTTGGCTGGTAGTTGCGTACTTCATGCTGAATGTCATTAGGGGTGTGCTAAAATGGCTTTTCAAGCCCAAATATTTTCAAACTGAATATTAAAATCTTTGAATTTGAATGGTTGTTGATGAATACAGTACTTACTTTGGCATTCCAAAAACAAAATATAATCTACTGCTGACATACGTCACTCAAAAGATTGTCTGTGACTGACAGCAGAATCAGACACAACAAGAAATGCTTATCAATGGTTTCAGTTACTGTCAAGGTGATGCTACACAAGCGCTACAATCACTGCATTTGAAACATTCAGACAAGGTGGTTTTTAGCTATTCTACACGAAAGAGTTGAGATGTTAGATTTTGTAGTTTTGCTGCTAATTTTCAGTATGAATCCCGTTCAGATGGGACGTGTTGCAGATATGTTTAAATTGCTTTTGAATGCAAGTGTAGAGTTCTCAAGCATTATAAGCACTGGTGTCATTAATGCGCTTTAAAAGCGCTGATGTAGTAGCTAACGCCATTTTGAATACGGTTTGGTGCGCCCATCGAGCAATGTTGACTCTTTCTCCATTTGTTTATGTTGTGAGTGTCACATTAGCATTAGCTCATGTTACAAAGCTGTCTTCAAAAGCCACGTTTCTAGCGTTTGTGTAGAACCACCTTCAGTCTAATAGAAAATGTCCATTGATGCACATGTGCCACGTATGATTGATCAAAATGGAATGAGGCTTGATGTGTCGTCAATGTCGTCATTGTCATCATCGTCATCATCATCATTGCCCTATTTGTTTACTGTTTAAAGTTTTGTTTACCAGTTACATTGTCAAATAGTGATCTCTAACATTTTTAAAGTTCTTTTTTCCGGTTTTACTAAGAGCTAAAATGATGATCTGATAACTACAGTATAAAAAATTAAGAGTGCTTGTTTCGACTGAAGAGTCATGATTGAAAGCAAACACAGATATCTGGATACTGATATTCACATTTTGTAACTATGGTATTCAAACTTTGAATGTGAATAGAGTTCATATTCGAATGTGATTTGTTTATAAAATCCTCTTCCCAACATCCTAGTATTTGATTTTTTAAACGTTCCCACACTCCTAGAACCAGACAGTTAATGTAAAAAATGTGACAGCTCTCTCCTGGTCCTACCTACTTGTAGTCTCCCTCTACTACTCTCGTTCGTCCTTAGTTCTTTCCACCCCTCTGCTGCCAGGCGATCCTGGTAGAGGGGTCCTCTGATCTCTCCAATCTAGATATTAATGGAAGAAGTAGCCAACCTACTGTCTCATTTCCATTCTCCTTATTGGGTAGATAGCAGAGGGTATAGAGAGGTACTGCCTCCTACCTTGACAGAAACACACCTACTCCCATTGAGTAGGTTTACCTGCCTTCAGAGTGCTTTGTTAACTGTTGCACTTCACACTGTTCGGCATCTTCTGTGCCTGTCAATAGATGCTGATACGGAGGTGGGTAGGTAACTTGTCAGGGTGAGTGAGTAGCACTGCAAACCTCATGTGGATAGGCTAATTTCAAGGAATTTTTTAAAATGTAATTTGTATGTAATTTAGTTCCGAAGGCATAATGCAGAGGCATTTCCTTACGTAAATGTAGGCTGCTATAAAGATTAGCGTGCTGTAATTTTTGTTTATTCGTTCCAGAACTAATCAGTGTATTGTTGTTTTACTACAAGACTTCGTTGCAAATACATTAGTGTCTGGAGGAACCATTTTTTTTATACTAGTGTAAGTGAACAAACAGAAACAAAAACTGAAGCAGAGATCAATTTTTTCACTTCTATAAGCAAATAGTTCCATTGTCCATAGAGCAATTCTTAAATACCGGTAGAACTAGTACACCTAGCTTGCTTATCAAACATAAGAGATTATATTAATGTTCTGCCATGATGTCAACTTAGGCGTATCACTCATTTCCACTACTACTTTGATAATTATATCTTAACTCTAAAAGAGTGCATATTTAAAACAATATGCTTATCAGTAATGATTAAATTGTTTTACTATATATTATGTAGTTTTTCAATACTTGAACATAAAGTTGTAAGTAATTACCAATTTTCATCTGTCAGAAACTTACCGAAACCAGGTAAATATTTTTTGTCAAGGAAACAAATTAGACGACATAGTAAAATTTTATAAACAAACTGTTTGAGAGTTTTATTTTTATACTAGCTCTAATTTAGGATTTCAAAAATAGTTAACATACAAGCAGTAGAAAAGAAGGATCATTACCTTAAATTTGGCTACGGGAACTATTTATAGTTTGTATTTCCTTTATGATTTAAATTTTTTGTGTTAAATTTGTACTATGTTGCTATTGTTTCTTCCTATTAGCGTGAATGGTTTGCTTGGAATATCTTGTATCGTCTAAAGATACCTCAATGCGTTAATATTATGTGAAAAATACTGGAATAAGATGATATTTCGCTCCCTTTCTCATAGCCTACCTCTATTACAACTATTTATTCCTTTTCCTTCCATACAAATAAATGTTAACAAAAATTATACACATGAAATTTTGTTCCGAAATTGGTCACCATACACAACGAATCGCTTAGATGCGAGACAATGTAGTTTCACTACTGAACCAGTTTAGGACACCGGACAAAGAAAACTGCTGACTAAAGGAAGCCTTTATCTTATTTATTAGCCTTTCCAGACATAACCTCATAAGTCATATTCAGCAAAGATTATGGCAAGTTTTTTCTCTTCAGCCAACACTACGAGCGACACTCAGCTGTCGAGTCTGCAGGGCGAGCAAGTAGCGAGAGCATAACAATAATACACCACACATTTCATAGCCATATACACGAGAACTGCTAAAGCAATTGAGGTGGGGATACTTTTAAAAATATATTTAGCTCATTACGAACAATTTCCTTGCTTCCATCCCTCATCTAACTTGAATAGCAAAAAAGTTTCTCACTTACCAACTTTTTGAAGTTTCAGTATGTTAGAAAGCGCACATAACGTTAGAAAAAAATTTCTGTACAACTAACGAAAAAAAATTTAGCCTTTAGATTTCTTTATTGGCGTCCAGATACAGTACATGAAATTAAACACCATAAAAATCTGGATACGATTTTGCGAAAACAGTACCAAGTTCCAAATATTAGTTTTCTAATTTTTTCAACGCATTAAAATGGTGTAAATGATGAACTAACCATATCACCCGATGCACGTTTCAATGCTGTACAATATGCAAACAATTTAAGATCAAAGTTACAAAGTGAAAGGTTTAGGATCTTTGGCAACAGCGGGCGCTGAAACAAGGACAGTGCTTATGACAGTTATTGTACACTGGAAAGAGAGAGCAAAATGTCTATGTAACCCTGTACTGCAATATAAGCGTGCGATGCTCTATAGCACAGTACACTGACTTAAATTAAATTAATTTACAGTCGAAACAGTACATTAGATCTCTGGAAAGTTTAGACCCAGTGTGGTGTGACTGGCTCTTATCACAACCAAGCTATTGCCTTCAGCTCAGATGAAGGTGTAGGAAGTCTTCCCCAGGTTTCTAAGATGCAAACCAAAGTTAACGCATCCGAGAGCTCCCCAGATGGCCACCTTCAGAGGCCCAGGACTTGGCTAGCTTTGTGAAGCGCAAAGGCTCTGGCTTACTTGAGGGCAATGAACTGGTTGACCTCCTGCCATATCTACACCCTCACCACAAGGTAGCACTGTGAGACAACAGGCGCTGGGTGAGAGTAGCTTGCTCTCCCGACTGCCCATTGCATTTTACCTACACGTGAGTGAACGACCTCCATTACGAGTGTTGCAGCTACTGATAGCAAATACTCGAGGCTTTGTCCTTGGTCAGAGTGAGGCTGTAAATCAACGGGCAAGAAGTCCTGGGCTGGATCAGGGTGAAGGGAGGCGGTGTGCTTAGGTGTAGAGATAGGTAGGAAAATGGGGAAATATAAACAACACAAAGTTTAGGTGGCACTGCATTTATTGCAGAATAAAACAACTGTCCCCGCCAGTACCAAGGTAACAGTTACCTTCCAATAGCGCCCTACTATCTCCAAACATGTTTCCACTCTTAACTAGACGGTGAGGGCTGCCCTGATGTCGTATCTGTGGCAGTGAATCCTTGGAATGTGAAGAATTTATGATGAGACAAAAGGCAAGACGTGTTGGCACCGCTGGGAGGTTGTGTGACATTGGCATAAGAACTGCTGATGAACAGGTAGGTGAAAACTAAGTTGACTGGCTGAGAATTGCAGAGATATACTCAAGAAGGTTGCATGGTGACACCTGCTGGAGAACTGTGAGAGAAAGCTGAGAGAACTACCAGGTAAAACTGTCACAATTACTCTCTGCGCATGCTGTGTTATATACACAGAGAGCCAAGGGTGAGCATGGATTCCTCTATCTGGAGTTGGGAGGTGCAGGACGGCACGCTCACTCCAGTGCCACATAGAGCTCAGGGGGTGGATCTTCCACCCACTCTATGTTACCGCACGGGAATGTGATATGGGCTGCCATATTATGAGTGGTGGCAGTGCAACCAGTGGTCCAGCCAGCTGGCAGTGTGACTTATTGAGGGGTAAAAAGGAGGATACCTGTGAAAGCCAAAAGGAGGTTCACAGAGGTGACACACCTCCAGCATGTCACACTTGCAAGTACTTGTTCTCCCAGTGGTTAGTTTACTTTGCACATGTGCTTTATTTTTCGTCCCCTTCAACTATTCAAGTGGAAGGGGGGAGGGACGAAGATTTCCCAATGAGCATGGATGTTGGACTGAAATGTAGGTTAACGTGCCTGACCACCAGTCATTTTACATATTTACTGGACTACTTAAACCACTAGTATAACACATTAGTACTTTAAATATGACATTAATGTAAGGTGTAACAGTCTGTTGTGCCCTGCCAGTCACAACAGTGTATAACGTGTGATTGGGACATCGCCCCACTGCAATGACTTAATTAAAGAATTGTGAGTGGTGGCATGCTGAAAACATGTAGTGTGAGGCAGGAAAACGTAGGATGGCAAACACCCACAGTACATTGCAAAAAATTTTTTTAATTACTTTTGTTGAGATCTTTTGTGCAGGCTCCCAGCAAATTAACAACATTCAGATGTTTCCCGAGGTGCAGCATGATCTTGAGCTCAGAAGCAAGTGCTTTGATGTAAGCGAAATCGGCACTCTTGACCATCTTGACAGCGACCGTTGTAACAGCCTCCCCCTCCACGATACCCCACGCCTCTGCCTTGCGTACCACGCCGAATGCTCCAGCACCCAGCTGCCTGCCTGCATCACAAATACACGTACATAAGATCTCTGTTAAAAACACATTACATTTGCTTTATGCAAATACAGTACTACCAACAGAAGTGTTATGATTCCTGATAAAATACAAGTTATATAAAATCAGCAAACAATGTGTTAGAATGCCAAACAGCATACAGTACAGTAAATGTTTTTTATTGATTTTATTGTACTGTGTAACAAAATAAGAATTAAATGTGTGTACTGCTTAACTACCTCATATCTGTCTCAGTGTTAAGATATTCTTCAGACACAAAATCCCATGCATAACACTTACCTCAAACACAAACCTGTTAATTATACAGAAATATCCTAGTAAAACAGTAGATGACTAAATGGTCACCATATGTGCACTGCCTTGCCTCATGTGTACAGTAATTCACAAACATATGCCGTAATTAAAGCACATAGTTTCACTGCAGCCTGCACTTTACCCTGGACAATGGCAGAAGAGACCAAGATCTAGCTACAGTGTCAGGGTACGTGTAGACCTCCAATGACATACAAACTCATTTTGGTACCCGGGGCGGACGCCAGCTTTCACCGCCCTCCTGCCAAAAGTGTGCATCATAGGGCGTACAGAGAGTAGCTGTCGTTGAGTAAACTCATACAACAGTTCATACCATTCATAGTGCAATAACATTGTTAGTGACTTCGATGAACTATTCATTCATCAATGAAAGTAAGGAAGTTAGAGAGTAGCAGTAACTGAGAAAACTCACACTACAGTTCATGCATCAAATATCTTCTGCATGCACCCTATTTTTATTTTCCGTTTTAAAGCTAACAAGCACTATCACATAAAAATTATTGTATATTTTTAAGTCCGTTTATAATTTTATTTTATAATTAATTATTATTCATTAACTTATTTACTAACTGGCTGTGTGAAAAAACTGCTGTATTCAACATTTTATTTTGATTAATTAAGTGTCTATGCTTAATAGAGTACTATATTTTAGGTAGGCCTACAAAATAAAAGTTCAGAAATGTTAAGTTGTGGCTGCCCAACATGCAATATCTACATATAACTATCCTCAAATCCAGACACAAAACCCTTGCTTCTTCACCACAACTAAAAAATTTGCTCTCTAAACCTCGCAGGTTAATCTTCAGATGCCCACCAAACCTCCACAGTAAACTGGTCCATCCTAAACTTCAGTCAACCACATCCAACACCACCACAATGACCTCCAGAGGATCCCACCCCTGCAATAAACTAGGTACGCTGTGGTTCCTGCACCATTCATCAATCCTCTACTTCTTTCACCAGCAGACTTACCAATCATACATATCGCATGCTGGGCAGCCACAACAGCGCAACAGAAAACCTCATATACCAGCTACACTGCAAACATTGCAATGCAGAATACATAGGTCTCACCATCAACACACTCAGACAAAGAATCATCGTCCTTAGAGCAGACACAAAACAAGCCATAGCCGGTAAAGTGGACCTACTTCACAAACCAGTTGCAGCACATGCTGCATGACACAAACAAAATGTTGACACATGTTACAACACAAGTGGTGAGAGCCCTACCAGCCTCAAACAATAGCTCAGAACTAAGGCACTGGGAACTGGACTGTCAACACATACCCTAATCTCGACGACCCCCAGGTCTCAATATCAGATAATCACAAACATAGCCCCACAATACCTTACACTCCCACATCTCTTCTGTTTCGAACTTTCCTGCCGCCCTCTAGTACGCTCAATGCCCGCTACAGCAACCAACCACACTTCCTCTGCCGCCATTACTGAGTGTGCCTCAACTCGCTGCCTGATGAAGCTGGCCCAACCGTGCAATCACACAACAATGCATTCGTCCTTTCATGTATCACTGTCAAGAAGTACCAGCCTGCGAGTACCTCTACCCTCTGTCTATTTATTTAATTTGGAAAAACCGTATAGCTATCAAGTTAGGTTAGTGTGTAGGTAAGTGTTGTGTGAAGGAGAGCTATAGCGGTAGTAAATATCTGCTAGGTTAGGTTGGTGCCAGTGAGGGCTAGATTGGCGCTTGTGGAAATTATGGATGAACGGCAGTAAGGATAAGACCAACCTGCGATTTTTGTGTCTTGCCAAATTGACAGTTATATTGCTGAAGTCATGTCTCAAGTGATACACAGCTGATCATAGGCACAACAATGTGTTGCTAAACTATGTTAATTTGTGTATTAAAAGACTACTTATGGCCAAAAAATTTATACACAATATCTCAATCTCGTCATAGGTAAATGTTTATATGAAACGATTATTCACGTAGAAATATTGAAATGTTTTGCAATATATGATGGAGGTTTCCTTCTACAACTTCAAAAAATAATTTTGAACAAGATGATGCATGCCAGAGCACAAAAGAGCATATCCAAGTACAATATAACTTAGTCCCCTTGCACTTTAGTACTCTCAGCAGACATCAGAGAAAGGAAGAGAGTACTATTTCTAACATAAGCACGATGTATTTGCGAGTGTGAGAGCACAAGACAGCACTTTCTGTGTATATTGAGATAACACCTTAAGTTAAAATGCAATACATTTTAATGCACATTTGAGATTTATATTTCAACACAACATGCATGTAACACTGCATGAATATTGAATAAACATTGTAACAACTCACCTTCAAAATTATTAACTGTATTGTAATTACGAACACGTTTATTTACTGCAAGTACACTTAAAGTTGCATACATTAATATTTATACTGGACAAATATAGTAAAGCGGCAATTTGGTAATTTGTAAGCATCAATGATGGCCAAATGCAAATAAAAATGTCGTTAATTTCATAGACAAAACTGGTCTCTTGATGTGCCAGCTGGAACACTACCTCAGTACTTTACTTTTAATGTGTCTAATTACATTTCTGCTTCACTAGCTTGTTCAGTCTCCTAAAAATAAGGTTGTCTATCCAACAATTTGCAAGTGTGTTTGAAAGGTAAATTTTCGCAATTACTTCTCAAGCCTACTTTGTTTTTTCATGATCTTCAATACTGTTTACATGTTTAGGTTGCATTTAAATTTGCCCAAGTAGCTCAACAAGGACGTAATGTACAGCTATCACAGATCACAAGTGAACTGTTGGTAAGTAAAAAAATGGCATTAACTACTTGTTTTAATGTCTGAGACTGGAAAGGTGGATGGAAGGGATTAACTTAAGGGAGAAACTATACATGTAACAGAAAATTTGTACCATGTTTGAATGAAGAAATAATATACAAAAATAAATCAACTTTATGTAAAACTGAAACAGTGGTTAAAGAAACTGTCAATGATGAGCAACTATTTGCACAGTTAAAATTAATCAGAAATATCATCACAGAAATTCACGACCTTTGTAAGGGTGCACAGGAGATACAATAAAAAATTAAATTAAATTTAAAACGTAGATAGCTGTGATTCTATATGAAACATCATGTCATTATTTCAAGATAGAGAAACTTCTTTCATGAAGGAACCTAAATTCTTCCAGTTTTAATAAAGAGGTTTGTATTATTAGGTGTTTGTTGCAAGAACTATTAAAAGACTCAAAAAATATTCTTGAGCAATTTAATTATTTATTTCTTTATTTAAGTGCCAACCAACAGATAAACCTTTGACAGGTGGCACTGAAACATATACAGACACAGAAAAACCTATAAAAGCACAAAACATTATTATACATACACGTAAGAAATACAATCATATAAATATGCACATCAACATACAAACTTACAAATTTATAAAAATATACATAATAAATGGAACTGCAAAACTGTTTATTGATTTATTGTGAAAAGTGTCTGAGACAGTATAACTTAGCACTTATATTTTAATACTTAATTAAAGAGTTTTTTATCAAAACAGAGAAATTAAGGACATTTTTGGCTAAAACAATATTTAATGGTAATTTAGATTTTCTAAAAGGACCAATTTGTCCTAGTACCTCGTTACAATTACTTATACACCTTCTGGTTAAATCATAAATTTTGTGATTTGTAACAATAAGAGAAGGGGATCTCTGAGAGCATATGAAGGCTCTAAGTCCAACTTTATTTAGAATTTCAGAGTTATGACACTTGCCCAAAAAAACAGTGTGAAACGAAAACAGCATCAATAGCTTATCTTCGTAGTTCTAGAGGTTGTGTGTTGAGTATCCTAGAAGTTTGTTCATATTTGAAATCTTCCGATTCTTTCTTAAGATGTTTATTAAAGATATACCTACCTAAAGAGTATTTTTGTATCATTTCAATTCTGTTAAGAGTCTGCATTAGTTACATATTTAATTCCAAATTACAGAACCAAATTCTAGTTCAGCTCAGACTAAAGCATAGTAGAGGCATAGTAAAGAATCAAAGCCAGTGGCATTGTTCTGCCAAAATATTGTCAATGTGATGATGAAAATATAATTTTGAATCTAATAACACACCAAGATCATGTAAACAATTAGTTATTTTAAAATAATTTTACTGTTTATAAATTACTTGGATTCAATATTGTAACTTTTACTAGAAAATGTAATAATTTGCGATTTATCCTCAGTTAATTTCATACCATTAAATTGACACCTGTTGGTAATAGTGTTTATATAATTCTGTAGAAGTACGCAGTCATTTATTATACATATAGTATGGTAAATCTTTAAATCATCAGCATACATAAGAGTCTTTGAATTTTTAAGAATAACAGTTATATCATTAATAAATACATTAAATTACAGAGGTGATAATGTTCCACCCTGTGGTACTCCAGATTGAGCAGTAAGTACTTGAGATAAGGTGCCCCTAATTCGTACAGTGAAAGTTCTATCAGTTAAGTAACTATGAATCCAATCAACATAATCAGTGCTTAAGCCAAAATTATATAATTTATGAACGATTAACGAGTGCTGACATGAATCACAAACTTTACTTAGATCAAACACACCACATCAACCTGCTTACGAGATACTACATTGCTATGTAGTTTACAACATCAAATAAATTAGTTGTGGTTGTTTTACCTGGCATGAAGCCATGTTGACTATCAGATATTTTATTTGATACATGAAATAGAATGTGTTTATGAATTATTTTTTTTTTCAAATATTTTAGAAAAACCACATAAAAAGATATAGGCCTATAATTTGATATTAAGTGTTTATCACCCTTCTTAAAGATAGGAACTACAATTGCATGTTTCCAAGTTTTGGGATATATCCCAGTAGATAGACTTCTATTAAAAATATGAGTTAAGACGGGTGCTAATATATCACTGCAACCCTCTATTATGAAATTTGGTACACCGTCTCCTCCGGTAAATTTTGTGGGTTTGAGTGTAGCCCATAGAACAACATTTACAGTAATTTCAGGTGGAGGTAAACAATTTTCATAACTCTGAGTCTGATTATGAGGAATTATATTACTATCTATGCAAAGTGTTTACCAAAATGGTTTGCTATTCTAATATTATCTTTTAAATTCTAATATTGTCTTTTAAATTATAGACTTGTTTGTATCCATGTTTCATGATTTTTACATAATTCCAAAATTTAGAGGGATTGGATTTAATTTTATCATTAATATTTCTGAGCCATTCATTTTTATCAAGTTTTATACTGTCTTTGACATAGCGTCTAAACATAGTAAATTGTTCGTAACTGTCTGGACTTTTATTTTTTTAATATATTCTAAAATAGTGCTCTTTGCATCTAAGTAGAAAAATTAAGTGATCAGAAAACCAGTGGGGATATTTTTGTCTAGTTTTCACCTCTGTAGGAATACATTGCTGTATTGCATTTGTCATAATTGATGTTAGGGATTCAAACAATTCATTTATGTCAAACATGTTGTACATTTGGCTATAATCATAATTTTATAATGTTAGGTACAAGAAGAGATAATCACCTCTCCTGTAGTCTTTAAATTGTGACACAATATTACACTCAGGTGACTTTTGTACATTATGTTCAACTGTGACGTTAATTGCTGGATGCACGATATCTTCACTAACAAGAGGATCAAGTGCCTTTTCAATATTGGTAGTGTTCGTGTTTGAAAATGTAAGATCTAGAAGTTTGCTGTAAGCTAGTGTGATTTAATTGCTATTACCCAATTGAATTAGTGAATTCCATGAGGAACTGCCCTTTTATTTTATTGTAATAATGCACAATGTTCTGTGTATGGTAAAAATTCCAGTCTACACCAGGTACATTAAAGTCACCAGTAAGAATTACTGAGCTGGGATAGCTTGATAGTTTAGTTTCAAGATATGTGAAATACAGTAACTCTGAAAGTCATGCACTGAGAAATAGGGTGTTATATAAATATCTCCTAACAGAATTTTTTCGTGTTGACTTCTTCCAATTTCAACCCACAGTGCATCAACGTTTGGCGTGTCTAACTCTTTTTTTTTTGTCTGGCATAAGGGAAAACTGATTTATTTACAGCTATGAGAACTCCTCCACCTCTATTCATTGAAGAGATGGTATAGTTACTATTGTTTCGAAAAATGCAATATCTATCTGGAAAATATTGAGAGTTAGTAAAGTCATCATTAAGCCATGTTTCTGTAAGGAAAATTACATTAAAGTTTGTTGCTAATAAATTATCTGAGAATTCATTTGACTTTGCACGTAGACCCCTGACATTCTGATAGTAAAGATGCCACGTATGAGCTTTGTACATAATATCATAAAATTAGTCCGTTCCTCTGTCCGTCTCATTATGTTGCTTTTCCAACATAGCTATTAAATTATCAGTTAGATATACGTCTACGAGTGTTGTGATTTTCGGACTTGTCAATTTTGTTTGTTCAGTAGTGGCTGTAGTTTTCGCGTTTGCACGTATAAACAACTGCTCGTCTTTTAATCTTCCATAAAATTGACTAATTAAATAGCCAGAAGGCCAGAACAATGTATTGAAAATTCTATCTTGGTCATCTTCCGCTACAGCAACGTGGAAAGATGAGTATGGATTGTACCTAGCTTTTAGTTTAACTACCTTTAAGCTTGTAACTTTCAATTCTTTGTTTATGTACGACACAATGTCATTTTCCTCGACATCTGGGTCAAAACGTGACACAAAAATGGATTGCATACGTGGCCTTGTAGGTTTGGCCACAATTTTAATGTTTACATTATTACGAACACAGAGTTGCACTTGTTTTTTTTCCTGGGGGCTTCTGCTGAGCTTTTTTAATGTCACTTGATTTTTTTGCTCGTCCACGTACTGTAGTGAATTCCTCCGTGTCAGCTGCTGGCGATGACGTAGCATTAAACTGATCTGGACTGCTGACTGCCACGTCAGTCGACCGCGTGTTACGACCATATGGAACAGTTGAAGTAATGCCTTGTGACTGGTTATTTACATTATTTACATGAGAAGATGTGATTCTATTGCTCACAGTAGTGTGCATCAGTCGATTGGCCGTTGCCTGACTAAATGTTTTTTTGTTTGAGTTTTACTAAAATTTGCTTGAGAGCAATGGACACATGGAAGTGCTTCTTCACGACCCGTGAATATACTTTCGCACATTGTTCAAAGCACTGTTTTTTATTCTTTGAGCTCTCTTACCTGGATAGAGAGATTGTCAATTTTTTGGTATAAGACCGTGAACATAGTTTGAAACTCTTTATTCCCGTTTCCATATGGTTGGTCGGACATGTCTGTTGACCTACTTTCGTCGAGAACTCCGAGTTTAAACAATTATTCTCTATCTTTGTTATGACCTGCATCTGTGACTTGGATTGGTTTACTTACTTTTTTGGTGATAAGTTGAATATGTTAGAGTCTTGACACGAGTCGCACTTGTATTCTGCACTGTCCGGCACTTAAAGTTGAGCTGCACACTGTGCATGCCATCGCGCACCACAAGTTCCAGTACACTTTATAAATGTTTGTTTTCCATACAACGGTTTTCCGCACACTAAAAAATTGTCCGAACTTGGTGGCATAGTAGTGCCCGTATGTTCAAATAATATTAATCGCTAATAAATCACTTTTTACCAAAGAAATCGAGATACACACAAGAGCCAATGAAAACACATCCTACTCCCTTGAGCACTATGATAATGATGATGATGATGATGATGATGATAATAATAATAATAACAACAATAACAATAATAATAATAAGTACAGTCGTGTACTACATGCAGGAGCTGTGGAGAGACGTACCCAGTTTGAGCTTGTCGCGAGGAAACTCCCACTTCTTGTCGTAGGGCAGCAGCTCTGCCTGCTCGTCTATAGGCAGCTCATGGTTGAAGTTGTCCATGGCTCCCTCCTCAAAGTGGTTCAGTCCGGCCGCTATGAGCTCTCGCTTGAACCTCTGCCAGCATGATAACATATAACTCCTTACAGCAATGAACTCTAGAAAAATACTATGTACAATTGATGTGGTGATGGTGATGTTTGATGATGACGACGATGATAATAAAGTAAACAGACCACAGCTTCTAAACAAAAATTCACTTATACGTACCCTCTGCAAAACAATGACAATGAGGGAAGAAGAAGCACTTCAAAATTTTTTCACTTCCACTGATATATGCCTAGTTACAACATATACCAGACATGACTCTCAAATAAATCACTTGAAACTTTGCCTCCACCTATATACATATTTAACAAATTTGGCTAAGTTTTTTTACTTGCAAAAATGCCAACCTCTGACAAGATCTATCAGCAGCAGTAACTATCACATACCAGAAGTTTTCAGTAGTAACAACCATTTATTACAAATGTTATGTGCGGTGGCTTACCAGAGGATAAATATTGATTCAACATGTCTGCAATGCACTTAATTTTATCATTACATTCTTAAAAATGTCATTTTAAAATATAGTTGCTTGCAGTCTGCCATAAATTTGTTCCAGCAAACACACACGCTCATAAATGTTATTAATGCCAGTATCACAGCAAAGAATAATAATAAATGTATGGTAGCATGTCTACTTGGTGATGGTGCTGAGCAAAACAAACACAAACCTCCAAACAATACCTAAGTAATCTGTCCAAATGTACATATTCACAAAGACTTAAAAAAGAAAAAAAAAATATCAGATCACATGAACAACAACTATTAAAAGTGTAATGTTTGGGTTAGTTTTTTGTTGTTCTAATGCTTCAGCAACAGCTCCTGACTGTGGAAATCATCACGTCTGCCATGCTTCATATTGAAATTATAAATGTAGATACTGTATTACAGCAAATAAAGTTAAAAGGCACGTCCGATAAAACCAAACACGGCCTCCTTGAGGTATTTCTAGGAACTAAGTTTACATTTCTAACTCACTAATTAACACATATGCAAAATTGCACGTAATAAATTGAATGTCAACAGAATTTATGATTCATTAAAAATAATTTTGTGGTCCATAAATGTGTAAAACATTTGTTTATTTAATTTACAGAATCTATTTGACTTAAGGGCCTCGCCTACCATGCGCTTAAATGTGTTGTAGTGTGTTCGTAAATACTTTTCTCTTAAGAAACTATTCCATATATGCCCAGTGTGTCAATGTACGAAAAGAAAATACACTTCAAACAATGACTGACAAGTCGTTTCAAAGCATCACATCGATTAGAAAAATAATTTCAGAGCTCCTCAAAATGGCTAAAAACAGCTTTTCCAACTCGTTATATCTGAAAAAATACTCTAGGGATTAGTGTGAAACTACTCTAGGAGCATGCAATAGACTTTGCTTAAAACATTTCACCAATAAAAAGATGGGGTCACCACTGAAAGTGTCAGTCAGGCTAGTGATCCACGATACCACTGCACGCCATTTCAGTGTCTTGTGGTAGAGGTGATACTGCACTAGATGAGCCAGTCAACATCGCCCTTAACGCCGTGCCACACTCACACAAACACATGGCCAGTAGGCTGGCGCCTTAAAGTTCTTTGTATAAAAATAACCTGCTACTATGCTGAAACTAACAACGACAGCCTAAAACTGGAGTCTATATCATGTCCAAACTAAGCTAAATGGTGTGTGAACAGCATTTTCCATCCACCCCTTTATCTGTAGATGGACATCCTGCTAAGACTGAAAGAAAGACCCCGTATTCTGAACTTAAATAAACTGTTGTAAGGCTATTTTAACTACATTTGATAATTTGCTGCCAACAGTACAAGGAGTGAGGCAACTATTAGGGTGAAGAGTAACGCCTAATACTAGGAAAGCTAAAAATAAAATACTAATATGGCTAATTTTATTATTGTAGAATTATATGCACTAACATGAAAGGACTTTATTTAGAGGATTACTTTCAAAAGTGCTTAGTTTATCGTGAACAAAATAAATATTTACAGTTATTGCTACGGGAGCTCACAGTTATACATAGTGTTGCGAGCCGCGACTGTCTGGCTGGGCGGCGTAGTACGATACTGTGGTAGCGGAGCTAAGACACCCCCTTCCCACTCACTCCTCGGCGCCGTGGCTGTCGGGCAGGGCGGCGAAATACAATACAGTGGCGGCAGCGCTAAAAGGCCTCCTCGGGTGCCGCATGGATTGTATTACTCCATGATAACCACCTGCGCCCAGTATCGGGTAACCGAGAGAAAATATCGTGATCTGGAATGATCCTGTTCCCTCTTCTTCTCT
>PNEQ01022375.1:0-24677 GCA_003012365.1 Medauroidea extradentata
ACCACATTGCAGTGTAGTGATATGTTAACCACATTGCAGTGTAGTGATATGTTAACCACATTGCAGTGTAGTGATATGTTAACCACATTGCAGTGTAGTGATATGTTAACCACATTGCAGTGTAGTGATATGTTAACCACATTGCAGTGTAGTGATATGTTAACCACATTGCAGTGTAGTGATATGTTAACCACTAACATTTTTGTCTCCTATTTAGCCCTGGACTCGCGTCTTGTCTCTCTGCAGTTTTTGTTATGAAGTTTTGAAAGTCGTGTGCGGGCAAGCCTGAAGTAGAGACATTATTTCCATCCATCGGAAAGCAGACAGAGAGTTTGAACAGTTAAAGTGCTGTGTGTATGGTTTGCGTGCTAGAGCGCAACGGATACGCCTAGTAGACGTAACCTTGAAGACACCCTTTCCTGCTTTTGTTACGTCCCACGTTCGAACTGAGCGGATGCAACTTCAAAGTGCCAATATTGCCAAAAGCATCACGGATCAGGTTTTCTAGGTTCGAATCCCGAACGAGCAATATATTTTATCCCGATTTTATTAGAGATTAGGCTATTTTGCAGCTAATTAGTAATCTGTAATTCATTTGAAACAGAACATAGTCGTTAAACATCGTGTATTCAACAAATATAAACATATCTACGTCATCAGGTTACATCGTCATTTACTCTACGCAAACTGCGAATCAGAAAATGACAATACTTTTCTTTTTCTTCTGAAACTACTACCGGGACGTTATACATAACAATATAAAGATTGGTCATTTTTATTCT
Source organism: Medauroidea extradentata (assembly GCA_003012365.1). Lineage (NCBI taxonomy): Eukaryota > Metazoa > Arthropoda > Insecta > Phasmatodea > Phasmatidae > Medauroidea > Medauroidea extradentata. The sequence continues at coordinate 783 of PNEQ01022375.1, forward strand.
ATGATCTGCACTGTGGCATTTCTGCACGCTAGCAGTACGTCGACGCTCAGGAAGAAGATAATTGAACGCAACTGGCCGAACCCATTAACATTAATTAGCCCCTTGTCATTCCGCGCGCGTCGCCTATGGCGTTTGTACGATGCGTGCAAGCCTGCATTTGACAGACGCACGCTCATTTTGTGGAGTGCTGCTCAGTTTCGTTTGTTCGCGTGCCAACAAACTGCTGTCATATCCGATATTAGGCCTTGATTACGATAACTTCACTTTTCACTTGTCGCTTTATCACGTTTACGTTTTCGCAAGGGAAGATTGTTTGAGATGCCATTTTGCATTCCTTCATCTTAAGAGTGCGTGGTAGATAAATGAATGCTGAAAATAATTGATTCCCACGCTTTTTTTCGAAGCCAATATGGATAAAATACTCAATGACAATCCTAGATAATGGTATTTGCCAACTTTATGAGTAAATATTTATCCAGACTTACTAATTTGTTACGCGTAATTTCTTGTGCCGCCGTTAAATGCACGAGGTTCCGGCGTCAGCGATTGAGCCTCAGAAGTTCGTAACACTGGAAACTATTTTGTTTAAAACGTTGGCTAAAACTATTGTCTAGGATTGCTATTGTTAACTTTGCGCAAATTGACTTTAAGAAACCTACAGTTGTAGATTAATGCTTTTAGCGTTGAATTATGTACCACGCACTCTTAAGCCGTGAGCACGCAATGAAAAATGTTGGGAAATTATACATCCAGTACTAGCAAAGATAACACGATAAAACAAACGACATTATTTCTTCCGAAAAGTAATTGGCCGAGAAATTCACGTGGTCTTCCTTCACATATCACTTTATCTTAAAAGCTTTACATTGATAGATTTTGTGGTGTGTGAAATTGAGCGTAGGTATGAAGTGAAGCGATAGTAATAGGTCCCATTAAGAGCTAGTGGACCTGGGCGTTGAACCGTGCGGTAGCGTGGTACGGAAAGTAAGTTTTCCTGTCTATGAAATTTTTTTCAAATGCGGTTATCAACGAAAAGAAGCGACGTGCTTCAAACTCTGTCCCTATGATTTAAAAATGCCGTCCGCTAATTTAAAGTTTTATTTCCAAGCTCCTCAAAAGTTCTACAAATGGCTTTTTCGCGTTGTTGTAGCCGAGAAAATATCTACCGTAATCGTAAACCAAATTCTTAGAAACCTGCATTGGACTTCAGCGCGTGCTTTCCACAAGTAAAATAGCAGGGTCATCGCTTGAAATCCCGTTGGAAAACTGTTTCTACCTCAACATTGCGCGCTAACTAAGTCGCGCCTAGAGGCGATGAGGTGTTTGACTGGCGTGTTGTATTCAACTTAACGCCTTCCCCGTTTCCGTGCCCCAAACATAAAAAAAAACTAGCTTACACTAACTCTAGAGGTTAATTATACTATAGGTTGGATAGATCAGTGTTAAAATTTTGGCACCGGGAAAATTTCTGCCGCTTGAGCGCTGGTATCGATAACATGTGTAAACTGACAAATCCCAGAACTTTCGTGAATTTTGAATTACATGAACTTGATAATTTCAAAGCCGAAATTGTTTTTTTTACTTCAAATTTAAATTATAACGCATCTCTCTTTACCACGCCTAGTTAGGATTAATTTTACTACAGTTTCATATTTTATTAGTAGAGACGGGAAAATTTTGTCGATTCACTGCCTTGGAGGCTAGCCTCGGAGAATATATGTTTTTTCAAGCAAACAACAGTTGTTCATTAGTTTCTCGCCGATACAGTGGTTTGGGGTACGTTAAAAGTGTACTTTTATTATTGGCTCAGAGACTTCCAGGATATATATATCAAGTCAAATGGCAATAGCGAAAGTGCTGGAATATATAGTTATAATAATAGTGGCTGGAATTCTAGCGTGCCCGTAAAAGAAAACGCGAAATTTTTCAGGTCCCTGTTTGTTAGGTACGTTAGCAATATCAGCGAAACTAGCTGCAGTAATATTCCCTGTGTCAATCTCCCATACGAAAACACATTTGCTTTCTAACATGTCGTAGAATTAACCTTAGTACCCATTGAAACGTGTTTTCCAAGGAGTTACCTGCTTATGTGAAGCTGTAATGTGATAGAAGTAATCGTAATCCAGGCCGTAGTACAATAGAGTATATTCACCTGTCCATACAGTTAAATTTGGTCTGCACCTTAACGTGATTTCTTTTACTGATTTCGGTCCACACAATGGGTTACATTTGAGGTATCCGTGCTCTATGATTAGCAGCTGTTCAAGCTGTAGCCGTGACTCTTTTTCGAAAAGAAAGAAAGCTTTCGAAGGCGATGGAATCATGGAAGAGTTGAAGCACATTTCACATGGCCCGCCTTGTTCTATCTGGTTTTCCTCACGAGAAAATCGTGCCGGATGATGCAATTTATCGGTGGGTCTACTCGGTGATCTCCTGTTTCCCCCGTCCTTTCATTCCGGCGCATCTCGTGTCTTTCCTCAGCGCTAAATAAACTGTTTGTTAAAAATAAGTTTCCTCTGGCACAATGTTGTAGCGTGATAGAAATGAGTATTCTTGCAAAACTGTCGAACATCTCTAACAACTTAATTAAAGAAATTACACTGCATCAGTGCTTACAAATACGACATCTCAAGTTGGTAACATGTTTTTGGGGCCCTACAAAAGATTAAACTTCTTTTTTCATACGACTGTATATCTGGAGAAAAAACTAACCTGATTCGCAGTACTTAAACATAGATGCCTTCATTGTACATTACTACATAGTTCCACAAATCAAATTACAGGATCACCGCTTGGAGTCTCGTAGAAAAACAAAAGAGTACTGTGAAATCGCCGCACGCCTGTTCAGTGAAATGCGACACACTACTTGATTTGCGTGTAAGCGTCTCTTATATCGCGCCACTGCCTCCGCGCGTCCAATGAGAAAAAAAATGCTACGAGCTGCGTATTGTTGAGCGTTGAAGAAAAGCACTTTACGTCACTGGTGGTCGAGCGAGGATTCGTGGTAACAGAGTTCATTCATACGAATGGGAGTTAACAGGGCTTATGGCCCCTTAAATAAGACTGGTATTGACACGATACTGCCATGAATGTGTTTTGAAATTCAAAATAATTTAATATGGTTTAAATCAAAGTTTTCGTTATCTTGAAAACCTAACAGCATTTCAATGCCACGAATCGAAAGACCAAATTTGCATGGGCATAATGGGGGAAGAAACTTTCCCGTTCCCAATCATAATTAATTAGTCGTGACGCGCTCAATTGAAAATTGAAAACAGACTTTCTTATTTAAAATTACGTTTTTTTTTATTTCTTTACTGTTTTGGAGTTCCCATTCTTGATTTTCAGCGTGTTAAATTATGTGTTGGGACTGTATGAAAGGAATATCCTTGAGCTCGAACGTGTCCATGGTTAGTGATTGTACTTAATTGCAGTGACAACCAACGAATAATTGTTAAGTTAGACACTCCCGAAAAATTGTATATATTTCCCGGTGCGTGTTTGTACATTAGGCACACATGTTTGGTTTAACTGAATTCTAATGCCAGTATGATTAGTAAGGCCTTTCAAATAAAAATGAGCACTTCTTAAGTGTGTTTCTAGTTTTTCTTCAAGTCGTATCCTCCCGCCACAAGTTAATGCACAGGCTATCAAGAAACCGCTGCGTAGTAAACATCCACGCGAGTCCTGGGCGAAATTGGAGACGATAGTATTAGTGGCAAAATAGTGTACGAGGACATTTTACATGCACAATGTGGCGGCACTGCATAGAACAAGTTACCTCTTGCGCTCCATGTCCAAGTAATATTTTATGTACGTTATTTCGATTAAACATATAAATATCTTTGGACTGCTTGGGCTTTGAACCTGCGCCCATAATACGATGTTCAGAAGAGTTGTTTTCAGGGCCCGAGATTCTCAGCTTTCGAGAGAATTATTTTTTAAAATCCATACGAGAGTCGATATCGTAAAATTGCTTCGTAACATTGTTGCAAATTGGTTTTACTATGCAATGTAATTTTTCGAGACAAACTGTGTATGATGAGTATAGCTAATTTATCAATTAAAGGGAAATTTCTTTAATAAACTAATTAGCAACTATTTTGCAGTCTTCTGACTCGACAAAATTAGAGTATGCAGTTTAAATCAGTCATAACAAAGTTACGAAGCGATTTTACGATAGCGGCTCCCATTTATGTTTTAAAAAATAATTGTCGTTAAATGCGAAGAAACTCGGGCCTATGCCCTTAAGGTATCTGTGGAGCGTACGAAGGAATTGCTTCGTGCAGTGTTACCACATAGTGCGAATTAAATGTTATCGTAAAAACATTTTGCCCCTAATACTCTCGTCTCCAGTTTAGTCCAGGATTCGTGCGGTGTGCTTATTATGCGGCGGTTTCTGGACAGTCTGTACACGTTATCATGTAACTTAACAAACACTAAGTATATCATGCATTGTTCTAAAAGTTACCAGACAAAGCTATAGTAAAATATTTTAACCAGAGAGCACTCGGCCATGCGCAGGAGGCGTGACGAGCCACGACTCCCCTTTACTTCCCCTCCCCGTTTACGTTTAGTAAAATATTTTTAAGTGATGGTTAAAATTTCTGGTTTATTATACTCAAATAGATACACTCGTATCTTATTCAAATAGTCTAAAAGTAAAACCTTATGAGATTCTCAAGTCAACGCCATGGTCGTAGAAGAACAGGTCTGGTCACTAGCCTGATAACTTGAACCCCTTGTTGTTTGGCTGCAGTTCACCAAGTTACCGAGAGTGTTGTGTGTTTTTGGCGCTGCGATCAGGGCGATAGGGTTAAAACTCTGCCCACTTCCCTCCCCCTTTTTTCAGTGTTTTCATTATAAAGGTAAACAAATTATCAAAATTAGTTTTATACTTTTTATGAAATACGTCCTTCGCTCACAATCCTAAAGCACGGCTCCAGCAATCTTTATTTACTTTATAATGTAAACAGTAGATAAAAGTGGGCGGAGTTTGAGCCCGACCGTCCTGACTGCAGCTCCAAAGACGCACAACACTATCGGTAACTTGGTGAACTGCAGCCAAACAACAAGGGGGTCAAGCAAAATACATTGGTGGATAGCCGAGTGTCCAGACTTGTACTTCTACGACCGTGGTCAACACGCGCTGTCATAAAGTAATCCCCGTTTACAGTAGGAGGAAAGTACCGGGTGAAAATGTCACTGTGGACTCTTAAATAAAATTGGGCCAAGTTAAAGTTAATTCTACTACAGGTTAGAAAGAATATGTATTTTTTTTTGGGAGAGTTTGGCACAGGGAAAGTTTCTGCTGCTATCGCTAAGGGACCAGAAAAATAACGAAACTATACTAAAATGAAATTTAAATAGACTTTCAAATGACAGAAGTCATTTGACTTAATTTTGAAGTGAATATAAACAAATTTAGTTTTTTAAATTATGAACTTTATGTAACTTAAAATTCAGGGAAGCTCTGTGATTTAGTCAGTTTGCGCCCATTTGCGATACCAGCGCTAAAGCGGCAGAAATGTTCCCTTTGTCAAACTTTTAGTATTGATCAACCTATAGTAGAATTGACCTTAGCCAAGTTTGACAACTACCTCGTTTTATTTACATTGTGTGTTGTACGGAACCCCCTGAATACCTACAGCAGCGGATGCCTGGAGGAGATCAGTATGAAGTGTTATTTTCTGATGTGATGAAACTGCAACCCTGTTGTGACGTCCTTAGTTTAATTTATTGCATCCTTTTGATCTTTTTTGTGTACTATTTTATTCTAAGAAGTTGGACGAGTCATGATCACAATATAGTGATTAAATGGCATGATGTAAAACTTGTATGTAAACTTATTAAACCACAGTGCAAATTTTTCTTGTCGTGTGGGGCTCGTAGACATATGTAAGTCTACGTCTGCATTAATCGCAGTCTCCACATAAAAATACAAAGAAAATCGGCACGGTAATACTGAAAAAACGTGTCAAATGTTAACACATACATGAAACGTACACTAATGCAGATTTACACAAATATCCATCGAACGAATATGAAGAATTAATTATTACGGGCGCCGCCTACCAGCGCGGTTGCAGCGCTGAGGTGATGGAGCTATAAGGACGAACTTGAAGTGTGCACCAAATGCCTCATCGCCTCAACGAGCCAAGCGCTGAACTAGTGTATAAGATTCCCGCTGATACATTGTTAGTATAGGACTTTCAAGCTGTGACCAAATAATTTTATTGGTGGAAAGTGTGTAGCTATGTTGCGTGCTCGTTTCTATCTGATCTTCGCGTACAACCTGTTATTATATTATGATGTTCGGCATTCTGAAAAGGTAATTTTTAGGTACGTTCAAGTGCTTAGAAACGGTGTTTTTTTAAATGAGTATAGTGTCTTAACAATGTCATTCCACCCTTGTCAGAGTGTGTTTCCATTGCCACAATACTCATGTGGAATAATTTCATAAAAATGTATTTACGAACACACTGCATCGCTTTTGAAGTGCGTGGTACGCGGCACCCTTAAGAATTTTCAAGGAATTTTTTGTAAATAATTTTATGTTAATAGACACATGTCTAGATATGATGGTTAGACACATGCAAAATTCGCGTTATTTTCTGACAGCTGACTAGACTCCAAGTGACTATAGGCTCGTTCAACGTCTCCCGGTGGCCGATATTGTCGTGACTTGCCGCGGAGAATGCTTACACGGTAGAGAGGCCAATCGCTGTAAAGACGTTACATACGTAAATGACAACACGCAAAGCTTCGTGACCAATTTAATCGCAGATTCTGCCCTGTTATGTATAGGAAAGTGAAGTTTAGCCTGCTACCAAATGGTAACGCGAATTTTGCATGTCTCTAATGATGGTTTATCGCGGGAAAGTTGGATTTCAACACACGTTCAGCTTATTAGATCATTACTAGAGCCGCGATTTTATGGCGAAAAGATTTTCGCAACATTTGGTTTCGATGCGTCATGTGCACACCTGCAGCTCTGCTACATCGTCTGTGGTTGGATGATTTTACTGTCACTGCCCTTGACAAATTATAGACATACAGACTCACAATAATCTTATTCTGATTGGTGCAGTCAAATGAGAAACGTGTCTGAACATAGACACGCTGCCAATAACCTTGAAACAGAACTGCCGATGTGCACGTGAGTCACTGAAACAAAGTGGGGCAAAAATCTTTTCACGACAAAATCGTGGCCCCAATCATTACTGGTTTAATCTTATGCGTAGAACTGTTGCCCTATTTGACTGAGCCAATAAGAATCCCACTATTGAAATATTTGATGCGTGTTGTTGGGCCGCAGACAGTCAAGTTGTGACAGGCGTACATCCTCGAATCATAAATGTTTCAATAAACTACAGCGTTTTTAAGGTTACGTTGGTCCAAAACATTTTCGCGGTATACTATTACAGACCCGGAAATGTCGCGGGGTCAACGACCAGCAGGTCTTGTGTACACTGTCTTCAGCTACTTGTTCATTGGCTGTTGCTACAGTGAGTGGCCAGTTGGAAGTAACTGTCATCCAATCGTGAAGGTAATTTACATGGGAAGGAGTTTGAAATCTTAACGTCTTCTCAAATGAATTCGCGAAAGTTCAGCGACTCTAACCTTCGTCTCTACACATGTGTTGTTGAGCAGCTCGTGGACGGTGTGTGAAGGTCTCTTGTGTTTCAGGCGACCGCGTGGCTATCGAACCCGGCGTCCCATGCCGCTTCTGCAAGTTCTGCCGCGAGGGTCGCTACAGCATGTGCCCCGACATATTCTTCTGCGCCACGCCGCCAGACCATGGCAACCTGTCGCGATATTACACGCACGCTGCCGACTTCTGCTTCAAGTGAGTAGTTACCCAAGTATACGTTTAAACTGTAGCTGCCCTTATTCACTGGTAACTTCATTTGACTAATAACTGAGAAGAAAAGACGCTTCCTTGAACCACCAATGAACAAGAAAGACGTCGTGAATAGTATAAACTTAAAATCCTAACCACTCCATATTATTAAGAACATTCACTGGCAGTTTTTGCATGTTCAGAACAATAACGCTTAATGTGTGTGGTGTCCACCACCAAGCAGTCTGTATCAACTGTGAGAAATGTCAAAACCTAACGTAACCTTAACACTCGGTCAATTGGTGCATATATCTTCTGCCTGATGGATCGTCTGACTTAAATAGTAGCTGACGCGGCACGTGGTATCCACCCTCATTAGAGTAATAGCCATCAATTATTATTATTATCAAAAATTAAAAATATAAAAATAAACCTGTCATGTGACCATACGTTCTTCTCTACATCATGTCACGATGTCCACGGAACAACTGCCATAAAGCCAGCATCATCGTGGATGATTTTATTTGGAAACAATAAATATATATTGCGTCTCTATGGAGATGGTCCATACAGTCAAGACAAGCATCTGAGCCCCCCATTCTCGCGCTCTCTCTCTCTCTCTCTCTCTCTCTCTCTTTCTCTCTCAATATATATATTTTTTCTCTATTTCTCACTCACACTCGTATAAACCCTCTATATATGGCGGAGGGGAGACAGGGGCGTCATTTCAGGTTTTTCTAGGGGAGGGCAAGTTTTTGTTTTCTGGCGACAGTGATCTTGTTGCATCTTTTTTATTAATTAATCATGTATAAATTAGATACTTTAATAATAAAACTTCAGTTTTATGTGCTTAAGTTAGCAATATTTACATTTAAAAGTACAAAAATATATGTATACACATAAAATTCTAAATCCAGGGGGGGGGCATTTGCCTCCATCCTGTAGCCCCAAATGACGCCCCTGAGAGGAGAGAGCCAGTCTGTGGTAGCATTTAAGGCAGGAATGTTACGACCATGCTCTCTTATTTATACTTTTTTAGTAATATTCTTTTTTTACATATAAACGAGAGCAGATATAAAAAAAATCTACTTGGCAGTTTTGTTTAAAATCGTCTTTTTTTTTGTTGGCTATGGTTTCAGCTAATTGTGTTATTAACGAAATTCGAACTGACTTTTTTGTCAAAACGGTATAATTTCTTGTTTTGAAAAAAATAGGTATCCTGGCTAAACATTTTCAACAAAACTGCCAAACAGATTTTAATATCTGCTCTCGTTTAAGCTTAAAAATTAATTGTCGGAAAAAGTAGTATAAACAAGAGAGCGTGGCCTTAAATAATAATAATTAGAATTATAGGAATGTTATGATTAAGGGAAAACCTGTCGTGTACTTGTCGGGTGTGATAGACTGAAAGTTAAATAAACATGACGGCAATGGCAGAGAATTACTGTCCTCGAAGCTGTCTCCCAGTTGGCCCAATTGAACCAAAGCAAGTGGTGTAAGCGGCGAGGAAGTTTTTGATGGTTTAGACAGACTCTGTTGGAACGTGAGGAAAGACGGACCGTGATGGATACTGTCGCACGTCTTCAGTTTGTGCGTCGTGACGCCTCCGAGTTCGTGGATTCAGACAAGTGGTTTGGAAGTGTTGAAATCGCCAGAAGTCAGAATGGCAAACCGCTGACGTTGTCATAACAATCTTCGAAATAACTTAATTCACGTATCTTACGTGCGAGTCATCAAGAGCAGATTTAAGATCGGCCCAACAAAATTTGCATTACATCTGCCGTGCCAGGAAAGAACGGTAATGGCTTGCTACCTGTATGAAACTGAATTTGCTGATTCTTACAAGCATTTATATAACTTTCAATGCTTGTATATTTGTTCTTCGTGTAGATAAACAAGAATACGATATGTAACTTGATCTTGACATACGTAATTCTAAGAAAAATATATGTTTTTTTTATGAAATAGGTAAATCTCGCGACAAGCTTTTATATCAAATAAATTGTCTAATGTAATAAATTGGTGGAGTTTATTTAATTTAAAGTTTATTTTATTCTTTTTAGAGCATTTAAATAAAAGCTTGTTATTAAAATGTTTTATTATTAATTAATTTATTTATTTATTCATCCGCCATTAGAGAATTTGAACCAAGAGCGCGTAGAAATCCATTTTTATTAATTCAAAGGAAAACGTCGGTCCGTCTTTACTTAAGAAACAGTAAAAGTTGTAGTTATGGGAGACACTCTTCATATCTATTTGGCTGAAAGAAATTGAAGGATGTTCTATTCCTGCAACGTTTCTTGCCGAGAAGAACCTGCAATGTACCCGGGATATTCGTAAAGAAATTTGCTCATATAATTTATTCGACAATGCATTCTTCAGGTTCTTTCACGCGATCAAATTTCGCTTCAGTTGACATTAAAATTTCTTGAGTTCAGTTAAATGAATGCCCCCACGTTGCCATAACCGCAACCATTCTGTCTTTCAATTTATTTGTCTTAAATTTCGTCAAAGATTTTCGTTTCGAACGTTAGGCTATCTGTATTTGCTTTAATGCTTGTTCTCAATCAACGGAATTGTTTTCCTTACATTATAGGTGAAAAATTGTGTTGTAAGTTTAGAAGTAGTAGCCTACCTTATATTTGTTGAATCAAATTATTCAAGCTATTTAATTCAGTAAATATTTCATCCAGTGAAAGGGCGTTTAAAACCACCATAACTTAAAAATCGAAACAATTGTGAGTTACGTCAATATTTTTTTTTTGTTACTTTTTGAGTGATAAACAGCCACCGTTTCTTAGTTGTGGGAATATGCAGCCAAGTGCTTTCAAGTGATTAGGCAAAACGCAAATTTTTAAATTAGTTTTTTATATAAGAATTTATTTTAAACCTAATTTTCATAGCATCAACCACTTGTTTCAACATCCAGTATCATCTACAAAAGTATCTGCCCTCATTTTAAGACAGCGTTAACGAAGGTTACCCTATGTGCATGCTGAATGAATTGACTCATTGAAAGCAGATTACAATCGAACTTATCGCAGTTTACTGTTACTCTTTGATCGGATTAGTGCGATAAGAAGGTATTCTTAATCTTGCCGTTGATCTGTCTCGCCTGCTACCTTCTCCATAGAAGCTGCATTAAAATCCGGTATTGAAAGAGAAATTATCCCGTAAGACATAAAGTGCATTAGAAAAGATAATTCTATCCTGTTACACTAAGGGCCACGCATATCTATGCGCGTTAGAGGTTCAGAAGCGATGAAGCTATAAGGGCGACCTTTAAGCGCGTATCAAATTCCGTATTGTCACAACGAGCCAAGCACTGAACTACCGTGCAAAATTCTCACAGATACATTTTTACTATGGGACTTAAATCTTACCCCCTTAAATGAAATGTTATTGGTGGAAAGTCTGTAACGAAAGTTCAGTGTACGTTTCTGTGTTTCGCATACAGACTGATTATTAAGCTACATTTTGAAATACGCAAGGCAGTTTTCATAATTTTATATTTGTATGAAATCATGTTAGTTTTGTAGGCGATACTTGTGAGTATAGTTTACTATTACGAAATAATTTTAGCTCTCATAGTTTTCTTATAATGGTACATCGAATGCAAAATTTTCATGTAACGCTGCCACACAAATAATCAAAACCACATGACTTAACGAAAACGAATTAATTCACAGTGAAATAACTTGTCATGCCATGGACTGTGTAACAAAGTATTAAAAACATTCCCAGTTAACCATTTTTGTATTATAAATAATTTGCTGAGTTAAAAACTTTTTTTTGCTGTTTTTAAAATATTCAAAATATTACGTGTGGGCTTCTAAATGCTTTTTTGCGTAGCTCATGTGATGTTAGTTAACCGTGAATTATTTCATTTAAGTAAGTCAATTGGTTTGTACTATTTGCATGGCAGCGTAACATGCAAATTTTGTCTTTGATGGACCGTTATGAGAAAACTGTGCGAGTTAAATAGTTTCGTAAGAGTAAACTATACTCACAAGTATCGTCTATAAAACGAGCACTATTTCATAAAAATATAAAATCACAATTTTATCGCACCTGAACACCCTTAAGCGGCTCCAAAACGGTAATTTTAATTAACATTAGGCTGGGGACACACTATCCGCTTTCACGGGTCCCGTTTTCTAGGTCCTTCTCAGCGGGAAGCTCATGTACCGTTGCTATAAATGGGGGAGGCCACACTACCCTAGTAAACAGGTCGTGACGGGAAGCGACAGGATGGTGCTGTCGGTTGTCCCGTCGCCCGGATGACCCGGGACGACGGGATGGGAGACAACAACACACGCATTCCAGTGTGCGCGTCTACACTGTCCAGTCGCTCGGGTCCCGGTTGCGTTGTCGTCCGTAGCTAGAGGAAGTCATGTTTGACACTGATCGTTTATACAGCTGATCGAAGATCACCCCGATGTCTGATACATGACATCAAAAAATTACGTGGACCGAAATGAGCGAGAAAAAATTTGTGCAACATGGAACGAATTAGGACCACAAGAAAAGCAACAGCAAGATACGTGTGTGTCATATATATATATGTATGTATGTATATGTATGTATGTATGTATGTATGTATGTATGTATGTATGTATGTATGTATGTATGTATGTATGTATGTATGTATGTATGTATGTATGTATGTATGTATGTATGTATGTATGTATGTATGTATGTATGTATGTATGTATGTATTCGTTCATAAAATTTATTTACCCCCACCGGGGTGTACAAGAGTTTCGCCTTGCATTCAGGAGGATGCAGGTTCAAAGCATGATTTGCCAACCCTGATTTTCGTTTTCTTTAATTTTCTGAGAACACGCTACATACTAATCCCGGGAATCATTTACCTCGATGAAATCAAGGCGCAAAGCCGTCTAAGTATGTAAATGTTTTTTGTCATTTATTATTTTTTATTTTGACCTTCATTAAATATCAAAATACCTATATAATTATTCCATATAACATAATTCATTAATTATTTCGTTAATATTAGAACAAGTGTTGATATGCATTGATTTCGTATAACACTAGAATTCGCTATTCACTAACATCAATACTATAGGCCTAAGTACATTATTCGAGTGACTGGTGGAATAAAGTTAGGTAAGTTTCGTTTCAGTTCGTTTCATACGCAAATTTATTTACAAATATATTAACAACAATAACTTCAGTTTACATGTTCTGTTACCTGTGTTGTTTGTTTACTATTTATGATAATACGTGAAAATATTTATTTCTGGTCAATTACTAAAATAATATAACTGTTCAAAAAGGTAAACACAAAAATACTTCTTTTAACGTTACAAGAACACTTTGTACCAAAAACTTCGTAATTCAATATTTTAGCCAAACACAGTACAACCTTTTTACATTAAACCAGATCACTTAAAAATAAAAATTAGGTTTCATAGTTTTGTGTAAGTGCTGTCGAAGTCACAAGTTTGGTATTTTACCGACTTAACTGATAACGAACAATTTACCAAAAATTTAACTAGGGTACACGAAAGACAGTAATTTAGGCTATACAATGGAACTTTTTGCAAACATTATTTTTTAAGTACAGGCAAAGTTAACAAGGCAAAACATTGTATAATATTGGCTCGTTTTTGTTTTGTCAAAAAAAATGTATGCAATTAAGAAAGTATCATTCAGTTGCCTAATACATTTTTACTTTAATATTTTACATTCATATTGTTTGGATGTTTTTTTTTATTTGGGTACCTAGGTCGTTAAAACAACGAACCCGCTAAAATCACAGGTGATTATGCGAAAATTATAAATTTAGTGTGTAAAAGTTGGATACACCTTTTAAACTCTCATTCAAACTGTTCATATAGACCTAGGTTTCTGTTTCTAAAGATAACGTCGTTGAAATTTCACAGCCCCATAGCCAATAAAATAGTCGGCAAAGAAGTCTTTTAACTGTACGTCCTTCATTTTGTAGCTCACCTGTCCCAACATTATTCACATCCTCAAAAGGGTAGGTTTCAGAGTCCTCGACATTGATACTGTCCACTTTACGCACGAAGTTGTGTAATATGCCACACGCCTTTTCAATGTCATCAACGAAATCAGGTTCCACAAGAATAGGAGTGCGAAAAATCCGCCATTGGTTGGCCAAAAGTCCAAAAGCACATTCTACTGAACGTCGACACCTTGACAGCCTGTAGTTGAAAACACGTCGACGAGAAGTGAGGTCGCGTGATGGGAAGGGTCGCAGAAGATTTCTGTTGATTTTGAAGGCTTCGTCTCCAACTAGTGCAGAAGGTTGAGGCTGCTCGTTAGTTGTGTTTGGCAAACGCCTCGGTTCTGGAAGATTTAGTGTTCCTGAATATAACTTTTTACCTAAAGGGCTGTCACGAAACACTGTAGAATCCCCTTCTTTGCCATACGCTCCAACGTCTATTGCAGCAAAACGAAGATTTGCATCTGCATCAGCCATCAGTACAACAGAAAATATTTTTTTTTGTAGTTGTAGAACAATGTACCACGCTTCTTGGGATTCCGGCACCTGATGTGTTTTCCGTCAACTGCTCCACCACAATTAGGAAAATTTGTTTTAAAAAAAAATATATATATATATATATATCCGCAATTTCTAACAACGTTTCGGTTGTAGGTTCAGGCATTTCCTTTTCCCGAAGGCAGAACCAGATAGCTTGGCATGTTGATCGCACTATAGCTGCAATAGTGCTCTTAGCGACGTAGAATTCAAACTGCAACGCAGCTATCTATATTCATTCCAGTGGCCAAATACCTATATAAAAATAAATCCATTATGTAGGATTGTTGAAGCTGTTATAAATAGCCATTAATTACTACAAATTGTACAATCAACATTTTAAATGAAAGAGTAATTTTATGTAACTTATATATATATACATATATATATGTATATATACAGTCAAACCTCTTTAATACAAACCTGAAGGGACCAAATTTTTGGCTGTTTGTAATAATGAGGTTTGTATTAACAGGTGTTCACTAAAACATTAAAAAGTTTCTAAAATTTTGGTCGCTCTGTTTATCCCTACAAATCAAATAGTCTTTTGACCACTCTGACTTCCTTTTACTTGAGAACTTTAGATTGCATGGTTTAATGCATAAACAAAATTTATATTAAACATTAAAGTAATTATTTCATTCCTTGTCCCATTCCGAGGGGAATAAAAATCAGTTTGTATTAATGAGAACATTGTATTAACAGGGTTTGTATTAACGAGGTTCCACTGCAGTAAAGAAACTTTTTAAATTTACCTATACTGTACAAATTTTTGCTAGGCCCTAATGTTAACTATTTTGTATGAATCCCTGAAGTGAACTGAGTCTCTGTACTAACGGGTCCTGGCGGGCAGGAAAGTGTGGTCGCGGGAAGGTCATCCCGGCAAACGGCACGCGTTTATGCGGGTCCCGGTAAAGCGGATAGTGTGTCCCCAGCCTTAACAATGACATTCCGTATTTGTCCGACAGGTTTTTTGTACATTGGAAAAGATTGCCGCAAGTAGACCATTTTCGTAAAAAGGACATATTTTAACGCATTCGAAGCTCGTGTTAGTGTTGGTGCGTGTCACGTGTATTTTATTTTACGCGTAACAACATAACATGTTTCCAACCTGAACTAGCACCCGAATCGAACTTCAGTTATACATTATTTAATAATCGCGCACGTCTATTATGAACATGTGCAGGGTGGTGCATTCTAGCGTTAGAATAAATCAATATACAGGTTTGCCCAGAAACAAATGCATAATTAGTACACCACGCGAATCCTGGGCTGAATTGGAGACGAAAATGTTGGTGGCAAAACGTTGTAGGATGACATTCTATATGCTCAATGTGTCAACATAGCACTGTACCCTCTAGCGTTCCACAGATATGGAGGGTTCAGAACACAACTACACTAAGTCCATTAATTTTAGTAATGAGAAACACGAGCTGTAAGTGTTTTAGGCATAAACAATTCCAGGGGACCAAAACTCATAATGTATAATGTCACAATTGGACGGCGTTATGCATCAACCAGCTATGCGCCAATCGATATTGTTAAGTAATACGGGTGAAAACTTTTTCAGTTTCAAAACTGTTTTAAAAAGTATTTTTGTCCTGTAGCGTGTTTCAAATATTTCTTTTACAAGACTAAAATAGGCCTACTTCTCGTAAGAATTGTTCGAAGTTGAGAACCTTTAAATAGGCTACATTTTTATTTACAACTAATAATTGGCTCATAGCTGGTTGATGCATAACACCGTCCAATTATATATGAGGTATAGAGTTAAATACTGATCATACTTACATCTCCAACATGCATTGCACACATAACGAGAAAATTTACTGAAAATGGACTTGTTCTACTTGTGCTCTGAACCATCCAGATCTTACTACTACTCTTCTGACCTGTGTATTATTGGTCCAGGTTAAAATCCCGAGCAGTCCAAACATGATTCTACGTTTACATGACGTAACATACAAGTGGAGCACAAGAGGGAACTTATCCGTTCATTGTTGCCACATTGTGCACGTAAAATGTAGTAGATAATTTTGCCACCAACATTTTAGTTTTCAACTTAGCCCAGGAATTGCGTGGTGAGCTTATTATGCACTTATTTCTTGGAAGGGTGCCAGAGGGCCAGTGTATCATACCTCGAGCTGCAGTTATTACTTACGTCTGGGCACCCGTAGGCATCTGTTTGCCCCGGAGGATATGAGGAGAGTCCCTATAATGTAGGGGCGCCGGAATGAGTAGAGAAGAGGAATTTGAATATCTCCTAGAAAACCTGCTGACAGGCGACATCGTCCGGCACGATCTCCACATGCGGAAATCCAGGTCCCGACCCTGCCAGGAATCAAACCCAGTTCTCCTTGGTGAGAGGCGATTGGTCTGACGGTGGACGCAACAGCCTTCCAGTGTTGGAGGAAAGTACTAATAGCAGTAGTAGTTGCCCCCCCCCCCCCAGAGGCCAATTAAGGCCATGCTTTTTAATTTCTACTGTTTTTTGCTATATAATTATTTATTTAAGCCTAAGCGAGAGTAGACATAAAAAATCTGTCCGGAAGTTTTCTTTGTAATGATTTTGCCGTGATTAATTTTTCCAAAGCAAGAAAATACACGATTTCGCCTAAAAAGTCAAGTTACCCAGTCGTTAATTACATAATTAGCTAAAATCATAGTATTTACTGCCTTGAAAAAATCAGCCAACATGGAGAAGACGATTTCATTTATTTATTTACGTCTTCAGAAGTGCAGTTAAGGCAGAGTCACCTTTTCCTACACTGGACGCATATGCAATAAAATTTCACAGTGCAGAAATTTCATAAATAAACCGCCAGACAGATTTTTCATACCTACTCTTGTTCAGGCGTAAAAAATTAATATCGATCAAAAAGTTGAAAATAGAGAGACGCGTGGTACATAATTCAACGCTAAAAGCGTTAGTCTATAACTGTAGGTTTCTTGAAGCCAATTTGCAAAA
Source organism: Medauroidea extradentata (assembly GCA_003012365.1). Lineage (NCBI taxonomy): Eukaryota > Metazoa > Arthropoda > Insecta > Phasmatodea > Phasmatidae > Medauroidea > Medauroidea extradentata. Next base: position 18,123 of record PNEQ01022375.1, read on the forward strand.
ATTAAACTATAGCAATCCTAGACAATAGTTTTAGCCAACGTGTTTTAAACAAAATTGTTTCCAGTGTTACGAACTTCTGAGGCACAATCTCCGACGCCAGAACTTCGTGAATTTAACTGCGGCGCAAGAGATCACGCGTAACGAATTAGTCATATTGGCTAAAAATGTATTCATAAAGTTGGCAAATACCATTATCTAATATTGTCATTGAGTATTTCATCCATATTGGCTTCGAAAAAACCGTAGTAAGTTGATGTTTTCAGCATTTATTTATCTACCATACACTCTTAAGGGGCCTTCCTAGATTGGCTGCATTTGTGTGCGTGAGGAAGAATAGGTAAAAGTGCTGTTGACAGACATATGTAATGTATTACCATTACCGCCTCTCCGCGCAATCTACTCAGCTAGCGCGCAGTGCTGTACCATTATCCTTTTTCCCGTGGGACTTTAAGTGGTGACCACATTATTTTATTTGTTGGCAGCGTCAAAGTCTTAACTCTTGTTTCTATACTTGTAATCCTCAAGTCCTGTTGTTGTTTTTCCAGATACAGCAGTCTGGGAAAGCCATTTTGAGTGGCCCGAAAATGACGTTTCTAATAAACGTGCCGAATTTTTAAAACTGTAGCGACTTAGTTTGAAGTCTGTATTATTTTCGTAAATATTGAAATATAATGGCCGTTAAATAGTTTCGTCAGAAATAGTAGTCGTAACTCACTGCAATATGTTTGAAGTTCTGGTAGGGAGGCCCCTTAGTGCGCGGTTCACCTCAGTTTTCAACGTCTTTTTTTTTTTTTTTTTATTTGCACCAGATATTTTTTTCTTATTTTATACATAAATTGTGATTAAATCATCCTCTTAGGAAATTTTTGTATCTCTCATAGTTTTTGCGTAATGAGTCGTAAACGACAAAATTTGGACTTAACGGTATTTAATACGCCACTAAAACCAACTGACATACCAAACTGAAAAAATCCACACTATATAACAATATTGTAGGCTATGATTTGACACACACAAAAACAAAAATGTATATTTTTGTATTTATAAAATTTTTTTGGATATTTTTAAATTTTCGTTTTAAAATTCAGCATATTTTATTTTTGGTTTATATATCATAGTCTACAACATTGTTGTATACTGTGAATTTTGTCGGTTTGGTATGTCAGTTGGTTTTAGTGGCGTACTTAAAACCGTAAAGTGAAAATTTTGACGTTTACGACTCATTACGCAAAAACTATGAGAGATACAAAAATTTCCTAAAAGGAAGATTTAATCACAATTTATGTCTAAAATAAGAAAAAAAAATGTCTTGGTACAAATTTAAAAATTATAAAGACGTTGAAAACTGATGTGAACCGCGCCTTTAAGTCAATGCTGGATCCAAGCTGTTTTTTAAAGGAGGGTAAGCCAGTCTTTCGCCGCCCTAACCTCTCCTGGCGTATGAACATTTGTGCAGCGTGTTAGGAAAATGTTTTTTTTTTTTTTTTTTTTTTTTTAAGATACTACTAAACGTGTTAGTTATCTTTATCTTTACCACGAAGAGAAAACTATGTTTCTGTATTTTTGTTTTCTAGATAACATACCTAGTAACATGGTTTTGGAGCACCACAAAATGGATAAAAACTGCTTTTCCAAACCGCTGTCACGTAAAAAATGCCAACCATAATCGTAAAATAAAAATAAAGAAACACGTGCTGGACTTGACTACGCACTTGACGCAATAAAAAGGTAGGGTCCACGCACGGTCTAAGAGGAAGAGGTCTTGACACTGCCTATGTTCTCCAGCAAGAGAAAGTGACCCCTTCATATCGCCGATCGCTAGTAGTAATTTGGTGGAAGATTTGTCTTGTTTACATCTCGCGTTTTAACATTTTTGCAATGATTTTAATTTTAATAAGATATGCTGATATAGTATATACATGTTCCATGTCCATAAATGCATTGGCATGTGTGGAACTGTTTATAAAAGTAGTCTGAAGAAATATATTGTGTATTATTGTTTTAGTGAACATATTCGAACAAAAACTATATTTCGTGCCCTACAAAATTGTAGAATCGTTGCAATGTGCATCTACATGTAAAAGACTGAAAAATTAAAATTTATTGTTGTAAAAAAATGTTTTCCTTCGATATAATACTCACAATTTCGGTAACAACTTCAAATTTTAATATAAGTCAAATACAAAAACAAGACAAATCTTCCACCAAATTACTACTAGCGCTCGGCGACAAGAAGGGAGTCACATTTTATTCCTCAGTGTCAAGACCTCTACCTTCATAGACCGTGGGTCCACGCTTGAATTCCTACAGGAAAATGCCAACGACCAAATCACTGCACGCCGTTTTCGCGACCCGCGCATAAAGGCGATGCAGCTGTTTGAGCCAGTCTAGCCCTTATCGCCTACCTGTTCCCGTACCTCAAACACTGCATCTAGCGCCTGCTGTATAGGGCTCTTAATACTAATGTAATAATGATTTGGCTGTAGTAAATTAAATATCGAATTCGCAATTGTGTTGAATTTAAACTCGTCCACTGAGTTTAATGTACAGGAGTTGACGTGCACATGGACGTATTTATAACACAACATAATACAACAGACACTAGCTATGCGTTTCAAAATAACTGTAATGTCGTTCTGTCAGCTAAATTTCTATTACATTTTCGAAACTAATTAAATGGTCTTCAAGGCGCAACCATCTGCCCTAAATTTCTAAAACATGGTAGGGCCAACCATGCCCATCACTTTATATGCAATGTAGCCGACATGTCGCTTACCCCTCATCCTCCCCTAACATCCAAACACCACCCAACCACCAACACACCTAACTTCCCCACTCCCACCCCCAGCCGACCAATTCTGCTTCCACACTTCCTTTCCAGCCTTAACTTGGAGCAATCGTCTATTAATTTGTACAGCAGAATTTTGAAGCTCAGTTGTGAACTTTCGAAATCTCTGTTGAGAAACACAACTTCATGTTGTGTATCTTCCTATCATACGTAAAGTAAACCGTGATAATAGACACTGTCGTTTTATTTAAATACTATGAAAACTAAACCGTGGAACGTAACAAACGTTATAATATTAACAGTCTTACTGTAGCTAGGACCGGTTCTGATTTCTCTGATTTTTGCCTTTAATTACTAGATGTTCACACTGTGTGAAATTCTCCAACTCTATTAGGACATGTAAGAAAATGTGACTCTTGAAATTGTAATGTTAATGTTATAAATGCATCATCATTCATATATTGAAAGAAAATGTAAACTCTTTCAGTGTCTCCCATATGTATGTCTCCTATCATACAAAGTCGTGTACTTTGCGAACCTATGTATAGTCTACGTATATATTTTTATGTACACCTTTTTCCTAGCGTTACGTGGATTTAATTTAGTGAAATAAAAATTATTAACTGTTCGTAAGAGTATACAAAGTTGTTAAAGGAATACAAATAAAAAATGTTGTAAAATTTTCTGAAACGAAAAAAATGACGACTATCGTGAATGAGAAATAAACTTCTGGTTGTGTGCCTTATGACTAGAAATGAAGTGGTAACATTTTGGCCTTTGATGTATTTTTTGATTTGGATAAAGAACGGTATCCCGGCTAAATTCAGTTCACGTCCGTTGATTTACAATCGTATACGAGAACACACATTTTCATATCTATAAGGTGTATCAGAAGACTTACTAAACACGACTAGGTATTAAAGTGGTCACAGTTGATGAAGTTTTGACAAGCAACCTCTGGAGGAAACGTTAGATATAATGAAATGTACTGTCGCATTATCTGGATACACTACAAGAGTTGCTCAAAGTGTCGACTCTGCTGCTCATGGGTAACTTCGATGCTTGCTTTCATAAACACGCTCAAAAAAACCACATTTGAATTGAATAATTATTACTTCAGCCAAAACTCTTGCAAAGAGATCTCCCACCGACTCCATTGGGGTCTGTCTTAAAACAGAACATTTTCGGACAAATGTTGCTCATCTAAATTTCATTTATTAAGCACTATGCACGTTGCCTAATCTGTGTAGCAGTTATTCTGTTCAAACAGTCCAACACATAATAAATGAGTGCCTCAAGCATGCTTCTGTGGAAACATTTTAGACTTCTCTAAGTAACTAGTGAAGCAAGAGCATATGCACGCGATCTAGTTCTGAAGCTCTAGATTTCTGCAGACCTGCATGTCTTATGGCATTACATGTATGCCATACGATAAATAAATATCTGAATGTTACAACCTGTGAACAAATAAAACAATTTAACATACGCTTGTGTAAATAACAAATTTCTAGTTTATACACAAATAAACCATTGTTTGATGGTAGGGTGCTAAGGAGTAACATAAACTGAACTTTTTTCCCTGATATTAATGAAGCATGAACCACGATAACCTAAGCGGCCGTAGGCGAAATGTAAATACAACTCTTTCGGCCCAGTGTCGAAAGATGGAACTATTATTTTTTAATTCGCTGCAACCATGACAACGAGAACTTAAGAGCAATAGTGCATGTCTGCCTTTTATTTACAGTATTTACCCCACTACAATCAATCCTGAAGCATAAACACGTTTGTTAGATAATGAATTACTTTAATATCATCTGACATTTGTTGGAAGGTAAGAATTTTTTTCCTTACCTTTCTGCAAATGTCAGATAATATGGAAATACTTCGTCTAACAATATAGAAAGGTGTAACATTTTGAGCATTAAATATCAAAAATGTTCTTGTGGGGGAAAATTCTGTGAATTAAAGATAGGCGTGCATCATTACTCTAAATAATGCCTGTACGTAAATAGGAAAAATTATTATTTTCATTTCGCTTATAATCTACGCAATCGTAAAAAGTAGCTCCTACGAACAAGCTTACAGCAAAGGCGAACTGTTGAAAGCTACTCACGTCTGCCTGAACAACCAAAATAACAGTTCCAGCTATCTGCATGTTTGCAAGCAAAAAGTTTATCCCCCCCCCCCCGGTCATGTAAAATTTAGTTTGGAACTATACAGTAAAATTTCTTGCTCGTATTTTCTTTTCGGGACTAAAAAAAAGGGAAACGGAAGTCAAAGGAGATCCAAGCACAGTGTATGTAATTTATTTTAGTACTCTTGTAATTCTCTAATGTTCATCCTGCCACACATGGAGTATGTGTAATTTTTAACGATTGCAACTTAGATTATAAAACAATATTTAGGAGGCTGATCGTGGAACCCACTGACTCAACTATAATCTACGATATAGTACGCAGAACTACCTTGATTTATTTACGCATTGTACTTGTCAGGGACTCTCTTGCGTAGAATAGCGTGGACATAATCAAATGTGAGGTTATCAACAGTTCGAACTTTATCGGTTAAATTCATAGTGAGTACTTTCCCAATTTTAACACGTGAGAAACGCGGCAGATCTTAGTGCGGTTGTTATTTTTTTTTTTTGTATTCCTGTTTTGTTTCCCACGACTTTACGTTCTTAGTGTGTACCACTCACTTGACTTAATCACCAGTGCTTCTCGCGTCATTATCATCATCATTATAATCATCATCATTCAAACTATTTTTATCATATATAAAATAATACCTTTGTATGAATTTCAGTTGTAGGGTCCTGTCACAACTCTTATTATACACCTAAACATTTAGCTGATTATGTCTTTGTGACGACTCTTGACCTGAACACAAAGTGTTTTGGTTTGTTTGTAGGTTACCAGACCACGTGTCTCTGGAAGAAGGGGCGCTGCTAGAACCCTTGTCAGTCGGCGTACACGCGTGTAAAAGGGCTGGCGTCACTCTGGGATCCACAGTTCTCATTACTGGAGCAGGTCCAATCGGCCTCGTCTCCTTGGTATCTGCTAAAGCCATGGGGGCCAGCAAAATAATCATTACAGGTCAGTCGTCTTCTAAGCACAATTTTCCTAGGTTCAGTTTTCTCGTTCATTCATTCTCACTTGTCCTATTTTATTTTTGCCGTAAACATTTGTATCTATTACCACCTCTCTTTACCTATCTTATCTTCCCCAACCTTTCTCTCTTCCCTACACTCCTCATTTTACCTACCTCTTTCTCATTTTCGCTAACTCTTTCTCTTTTTCCCTAACTCTTTCTCATTTTCCCTAACTCTTTCTCATTTTCCCTAACTCTTTCTCATTTTCCCTAACTCTTTCTCATTTTCCCTAACTCTTTCTCATTTTCCCTAACTCTTTCTCATTTTCCCTACCCCTTTCTCATTTTCCCTACCTCTTTCTCATTTTCCCCACCGCTTGCCCATTTTCCCTACCTCATACTCATTTTCCCTACCACTTGGTCATTTTTTCCTACCTCTTACTAATTTCCCTACCTCTTGCTCATTTTCCCTACCTTTTGCTCATTTTCACTAACTTTTGCTCATTTTCCCTAACTTTTGCTCATTTTCCCTACCTTTTGCTCATTTTCCCTACCTTTTGCTCATTTTCCCTACCTCTTGCTCATTTTCCCTACCTCTTGCTCATTTTCCCTACCTCTTGCTCATTTTCCCTACCTCTTGCTCATTTTCCCTACCTCTTGCTCATTTTCCCTAC
>PNEQ01022376.1:0-14055 GCA_003012365.1 Medauroidea extradentata
TATATATATATATATATATATATATATATATATATATATATATATTTATTTATTTATTTATTTATTGATGTAACGCAATGATTTCTCGAAGAGAATGTTCCCACCATGGCCACATTTGTGCAAGGCTTTATTCTACGGGCTCCACACCACAATAAGAAAATAATAAAAACTATTTCGCCTTTCAAAAGTCTACAGGGCAATGACTCATTAAGTAAATATTAAATGCTACGTAGTGCAAATTTCTATAACCTAATAATACATTTTATGTCATTTTTTTTATTGCTCTAAGACGTTAATTTTAAAAAATTACAGAGGGAGTTCTAATTGACCCCCTCCCGCCTAGGGGAAGGTTTGGGAAGAAAGGGGAAGACGACCCACAGCCTCAGCCTGGGAACTGGAAACCCCTCAAGCCACAAGGATCGATAGGCCGTGCTTTCGCAGTCCCTACACATACTGAGTGTCGGGATCAAGCCAGCTTCTGCCCTTTCGCTACACGCGAGGTTTCTGTCCTCAAACTCATGGACACCTGCGTTGTCATTCCACAGATACCTGGCAGTGTCCTTGGATCGTATCACGCCGGGGAAGTGGGTAACCGGTCAGCACTGCCTGGATGGTTGGCAGGAAGCTGCAAGTGACGTGGGTTGATTTTCGTCTTCTTGTTGTCACGTGCCACATTCCCCGCCAGCTCGAGCACTTCCGCTGACATGTAGGCTACCTACTACACGCCTGGGTAATTATGTACCTTTCCGTAGCAAACCGTACTCCTTTTCCTCTTCCAGGCATGATGGCGAGCTGTGTGTGCCCAAGTACTAACCTTGGTATGTACCGACCTTCAACGAAGGACGATGACGTTACTAATTGTATTTTTACAGACGTAAAATCTTGATTACACAAAACACTACTTACAGGCCCAAAGCTCAATCTTAAAATACATTTTCTTTAAGACCTTTCTAACAAAAAACAATTTAAAATTACATTTTTGATGGCCGTAGATCTCGTACATTTACGTTTGGTACATGTGGTTTTTTTTAATTTTCTCCGTAAGTTTTAATTAAAAAAACACTTTATTTCAGTGTCTTATGTGCACACCTGCATCTGTGCTTCGCGTTCAGTAAACTCGCGGAGACTTGGATCTCTACCCGCCAATCACAGACGCGTGGTATCGCACTCAGGCCCGCAGTAAGGTTTCTAGGAACCCGACCTGGGACACAGATTTCCTTGCTCCTAATGTCTGAATAAAAATTTTTATGGAAATAATTCTCAGACTACTGTTTCAATTACTGTAAACGTAATTAATGCACATTTTGAATAAACAAAATTGTAATGTATGTTACATATCATGGGCGGGACTTCAGCATTTTGACTGGGGTGCAAATAAAGTTAACATCAATCTAACCAGCTAAAGCTGGAAAATCGGGGATGATCCCTTCAGAAAAAGTTGGATTTCAAGGAGCAAAAATTGTGAAAGGTAGTATAGCTAAAAGGGGCGGTAAAATTATTTTCGTTTGTTATAAAAAAACATTGGGGTGACAAATGCCCCCTTGCCTCCCCCAAATCCCGCATATGTTACAGATGCTTACAGCATTATAAACACGGTATCATTGTTATCAGGCTTATTATACACATGTTTTACAGCTGGAAAATGAAAGAATCTGATTTTCTTTTTTCTCACAGTGGCAGGCAAGGGTCCGGGGGCACCTTTCAGGCTGTGACCCGGGGCATTCTGCTCCTACTGCCCTCCCCCCAGCCCCCGGGCTACCTTTCTGCGGGCTGATATCGCAGTGACCTTGTTTTGATTGGCACAGTCAAAAAAGTGACGCCTCTACACGAAGACACGCTGCCAATAACAGCGAAGCAAAGCACGAAAGGCATTGAAACAAAAAGAGGCAGAAATAGTTCGGCGAAAACTACTGGTCCCTAGAAATAACGTAGCGGTGTTTGCCGGTCGAATTCGCACTCATCCTGAAGGAATGAATGGTCTAGACCTTGCCTGTCAAGGTCGTCTCACTCAAGGACGGCGTACACGTATGCAGTTACAAGTAATCTCGCCGGTCGACGAACTTGCAGTGTTTCCGCAGCTGGGGGGGACGGTCTCCGCGCGCCCACGCTCGCCCACACGACAGAGTACACAATTGTAACGTCTTCCGTCAAGGTCGCGCGACGACGCGAGTACAACCGTCACCGCTATGCAGCTAAGTCTGTCGGGTTTCCCCCCGCCAACACTGCACAGCAAGACTCGATTAGCAGAGCGTGACGCGGCAATCCTCGGACATCTCGCAGTATTCGGCACCATCTCATCGCAACGCGCGCGCATCTGGCGTAATGTGTTCTGGCACTCTCCGAGTAAGATTTACAAGCAGAAACACTGGAAAATATGTAAAAGTCAACATAGTCGCCAGTAAACGGTATTATCTCAGGTCTATTATAAGCAGAGATACCGGTGTATTGCGAAAAAATTTTGTGGCAACATACCCTTGAAAACTGCAGTTTATTGTGACATGTATGATTTGGTGATATAGTCTAACACAACGTAGCTGTACGTAGACCAATAATAGGCATCACATATTACAATAGCGGGATTTTATTGATGTAGTCAAATAGGGAAACAGCTCTACGAACACGTGAAAGCCAGTAATCTTTTTATAAGCTGAACGTGCGTTGAAACCCACTTAACAGTCAAGTTTTCCCGCGATAAACCATCATCTCTAATTATTAGACGCAACCCGTGAACAGTTTTATGAAAAAATCACACATTCTGTGAGGGTACATTTCTAACTGGGCCTGTTGACGAGAATAACACTGGTGCAAATAAACGTTAGCCAATACCGATACAAATCCTTCAGTGCTATACGCAGTACGTTGGAGCCTAGCAAACTGTCAACTTTTCTGGAGATTTTCCAGTGTCTCTATGTATACGCAAAGATCACTTGGGTTGACTGCAAGACTAACTATAATCTAATCGCATGTACGGAATCACACATTTCGGTACACAATCCCTGGAGAAATCTGAATCAACAGCAAACAACGAGGACCGAATCGCGAAAATAATTTTGTTCCAATTTGTTTCAGTGACTTAACGTGCACATCTGCAGCTCTGCTTATGCTTATTGGCAGAGTGTCTTCGTGAAGTGACGTCTCTACTGGAACACAACACATCTCAGACTTGCAAGAAGAACCTCAAGACATGTGCGAAGTTAAATCATCCAATCACTGACTATGAAACACAACTGGGACAAAATTCGCTAATATTGGATGAAAACGGAAGTCACTAATCTTCCACCAACACATATGGCTGCGACAGCGACGTTTTTTTGACGTCACTACCATCCAACATTATTTGACCCACTTTATTTGAAGCGATTGTACGGAAAAAAATTGACAGTATGACAGGGCTTTAAAACCTAAATAACTTTTGTATAACCAAGTGAAATTCAAGAGGCCTAAAGTACCCAAAAAAGTTATATTCAATAAGCAACTTCAAGTCAGGCTGTAGAACACTGCGCCATTAGGACTTCATACAAGTAAATAAGAAACGTGAGTAATTTTAAAGATATCAACAGATACTGGTACATAACGAAAATGTTTTGTGCCAACATACCCTTGAAAACGCTGCAGTTTCTCGCCACATGTATGATTGGGTGATATACGTCTGACACAATGCAGCTGTCTGCATCCCAACAACATGCATATAATATTACAATAATTAGCGCCACGCTTTTATGGCGAAAATATGTTTACAACATTTTGTTTTAATATGTTATGTGCACATATGCTGCTCTGCTATATCGTCTGTGATGGGCTGATTTTACTGACACTTGCCCCGGCAAATTACAGACGTACGGATTCTGATTGGTGCAGACAGATGAGAGGCGTGTCTGAACAAAGACACGCTGCCAATAACCATGAAGCATAGCTGCCGATGTGCACGTGACACACTAAAGCAAACTGGGGCAAAAATATTTTCGCGAAAAAATCGTGGCCCTAACAATAATATTACAATAGCATGATTTTTATTGGCTCAGTCAAATAGGGTAACAGCACCACGTACAGTGATAACCTGAACGTGCGTTGAAACCTAACAGTCAATTTTTCCCGCGATAAAACATCTCTGTTACATGAACACATCCGCTCTTATGTACAGGTGGTTCAATATAAAGTGAGAACTTTGGAGGACCCCCCCTGTCTAGAATAATAATTTAGACGTTAACCTTTGAGCACAGTCCAATCTACACTTCGACTGTTACATAATTCAACGCTAAAAGCATTAATCTATAACTGTAGGTAACTTGAAGCCAATTTGCGTAAATTAAACAATAGCAATCCTAGACAATAGTTTTAGCCAACGTTTTAAACAAAATTGTTTCCAGTGTTACGAACTTCTGAGGCACAATCTCTGACGCCGGAACGTCATGCATTTAACTGCGGCGCAAGAGATCACGCGTAACGAATTAGTAATTCTGGATAAATATCTACTCATAAAGTTGGCAAATACCATTATCTAGGATTGTCATTGAGTATTTTATCCATGTTGGCTTCGAAAAAAGCGTAGGAATCAATTTATGTTTCCAGCGTTTATTTATCTACCACGCACTCTTAATTGCTTAGTTAAAGTTACATAGGTAGCTTTGTTTAAACAAAAGGGATAGGAAACTATAAATTAACTGAAAGGGAAAAAAGTATCTACGGTATTCAAAAGTGTTCACTTTATCCCGAACACACTATAAATAAAGGTCACATACACATACTCGGATCCTAAGACAATCGGACTGATGCTCTGATGTTCACGGCATCCGAGCTGACGTTGGCTACAAACTGCAAAGCTGAGGATTTTACAGAACAAACACAATGCAACCCCTCCACATATGATCACTAGGTTTAACAAACTGCGAAACTGCAGGAAAATTTAATGTTACGCCAACACTGAAATCACAGCTGTTACCAACGAAGCTTGCTTCCTTTCTTTTGTATGCTTTTGTCTGCGGTTCCGCATTACTCGCGTTCTGTTTCAGAAGATAAAAAAAAAAACTTTTTTTTCTTTTAATTTTGCACGAGTTTGTTTGCAAAAAAACCTTCTGAGAAACATGACACACAAAAAGCGTTTTAAAACGTAATATATTTACGTCTAAAGAAAATAAAAACAACATCAATCGCTCTCTCTCTCTCTCTCTCTCTCTCTCTCTCTCTCTCTCTCTCTCTCTCTCCATAACGTATACTAAGCCATTAATCGAAAGAAAACCACTCCCGTCATTTAAAATAACAAAAAAATTTAATTTATAGGAGTCGAATGTGGGTAAGTTTTCAATGTGGTGAAACGTTTACACTAGTTTTTAGTTTTATGATAGTTTCCATATAGAAAATATTAAAGACAAATGCAAAATCGTCTATAAGAAAAATGTTAGTGCTCACTTCATCCTGAACAGAGTACATCAAACTAGGCAGGCAGCGCGCACGAATCCATCAGCTAAATTGCAGCACGACCTACTTATGTTCTATCAAGCTGTGATTTGTGAACTCCAGCAAGCTCCTAGACGCAGTCGCGTATCCGGCAACGACAGTGGCTTATATTACAAGGCTTTGGCGCGGGGAATAGAAACTGATATATCTGTCGCTATTCATGTAAGTCGTTCACCTGGAGTCAGACACATTCTAAAATTATATTAATTAGGACAATGGAGATTTCCTGAACGCGCCTTACTCTTCAAGAACGTGTATAATAAAGTAGCGAAGTTGGCAACGGAATAAGGTTTTTTTGGAAGGGGAAATTAAAGGGTACTGCTGAACTGGGCTTTGAGCTGAAAGAGGCACCATAATACTGTGTCATGTAGAATCATTACAAGAGAATTATAAGTTAACATCCAAGAATTCTCTTGCAATGATTCTGCATGAGATATTAATGAAAGATTCCATTATTATTTATGCCAAGCAGTTTATCAAGAATATATCCTACGATTTGTTGAAGAAAATGCTTTGATAATACAGTTTGAATAAATGTTACGGCTCAAAAACTGAAAATACAATACCATTGTCAAACACTCCCCCCCCCCCACCGCCACACCTTAAAGTTCAGCGTCTCAGGGGATATACCCGCTAATCACAGACGTATGGTGTCGCAGTAACCTTGTTCTGATCGGCACAATCAAATGAGCGACACCTCTGCACAAATACATTCTGCTAATTACCATGTAGCACAGCTGCAGACGTGCACGCGAGGCATTGAAACAAAGTGGTGCAAAACTATTTTCACCAAAACATCAGTGGCTGTAACTAACCATCGCCAACAGAGGAGATTGTTGGTCGCGGCCCCGAGGTGGGGACCGGGCTGGAAAACTAGTTCCAGGAACACTCCGACGATAAAGTCCATTATCTCAGCCCACTGGAGGGGACGGGAAGTGAATGGCTGGAGGGGAAGGGGAGTCTAGGCTTCCAGACGACCGTGTAGCCTTCGGCACTCACACTCCACTCCTAGTGTTGCCAACTTAGCGACTATGTACCCAGATATAGCGACTTTGCAGCTGACGAGAAAAAATTATATTTTGTGACTAATGATTTTTTCCAGCGACTCTTACGAGTGTCAAAAAATGGAGAACATTTAACCCCCTCCCCATATTTTTGCTGTTGCAAATAGCCATTATCAAATTAAAAACAATGTGATTATTTTTTATTAAATTTACTAGAATAATACAATACAAAACAAATAAAATTTAGATTATGGTTCTAATCCCCTTGAGCATAGTTCCAAACGGGGATCTTAAGGATAAGTAGCTTATCAAGGCAGGCAGTGATAGTTTTGTAGGAAGCCTAATTTTCATACATATGTTATTGTGCTGGTGTAGTCGACAGGACTGACGGTAGAAACAAGTAACATATATAATATGAAATATACATTACAAAGACACAATGAGTACTATAAGCTACCAGCAATCTACGTATTACAATAACAAATACAGTAGGAGAGATAAACACGTGGCAAAGACAGACAGTAAGATGATCAAGTGCCAATTATACAGCAGTTAACAAATACAGTTGCAAAAATAAGTATGAAATTACACTTGATCAAGGTTTGGACAACCAAAAATTATTTCCCACTAAAGCTAGCTTTCGCATATTCAATTACATTTGTGTAAACATACGTATATATATAGATTCATTTAACATAAGGAAAATACGCTTTTAGCAACTTAACAGCGACATTTCGTAATATTCTTAGCGACTTTCTAAGTTACCCAGTTGGCAATAGCGCTCTCGACGAGCGGCCAGTGAAACGTCCTGCCAACCTCGCAGTTGACGGCGCCTTGCAATCAAACATGGAGCGAGAGTCCTTCTAAGCGGACTGCGCTAGTCAACGCGAAAATGTTTCTAAACCATTCACACTACAAGTCCAAAGTGCGAGTCAGTGTCACCAATCCCCAAACCAACAAAAATCCGTGGTTTCACCGACGTATAGCCTCCAAGAACATCTGTGTATTCGAGAAAATTACAGTTGTCCATTGGCTGCACGCTCAGACACTGGTACCACACAATGAGGCCTGTATTTAAATGATTTTTTTATTCAGGGCCCTGCAGGAGATGCCACGTAAGTCAGGGTCCAGTTGCGAGTGACACGAACTTACATTTGTTTGAATTCCAGCTTGCGCCCAAAAAATAAAACGCGAATTTTTCACGTTTCTAATTACTGGACAATGTTCTCCCCAGGCCTGTTTTGCTGGGCGCCCCACCCGGCTAGTTTTCTCTACCACCCGGCTAAGAAACAGACATTCCCATCAACACCATCACGCTTATTCCACGGTCAACCCGGTTGGTCTCATAAACCACCCAGCTCTAAATTTTGGCTGGCGAGAACACTGCTGATGGTATTTCTAGTCGTATCTGGTGATTTTGAAATCATCCCCGGTTGAATAAACTTCTCATTTAAAGCTAAATATTTTATACAAATACGAGGAATGATTTTAGGTAGTATAATTTACAACTGACAATTAAGAAAACGATTTTAGTTGTTTCTGACTACCATTTTAGTTGTAAATACGGCCTGCCTACATATACCCTTCCTTACACACCTGATCATACTTCCACGTCAACTGCAAGGTCTATTCACAGAACATTTAGGAATACACAAGTGAAACAGCCTGCATGGCGGCCAACTCAAGTCACACACACCAGCAAAATGGCTTCGCTGGCCAACAACACGACGGAAACGCCTTTTACATTTGTCTGACACTGTGTTCGTTATGTAGACGTTACTAGGGCGTACATTATCCCCTTCAAAAAAATTGATCAGCCAGTTTTCCCATAATGGCATTTCAAAGTCAAAATGTGCATGGTTTTAGTTCCCACACCCTAGAAAACCAATTAGCATAATGGGACAAAATAATTCACAGTAAAGGTACAAGCCACCGGCTAGGGCTCTACGCATATAAAAACCCATTCAAACAATGTTTTCTATTTTTAAAAATAATTCTCAAGTTTTGATTGTTTTTTTGCTACTTTGAGATTTTTTTTTATATATAAAAATATTTCTTTATGAAAAAATATAATTTGTGCCTGGTTTTTTGGTAGAAATAAACAGCATATATTTTCCGATTTTGCACCCAAAATATCACCAATTCTGTCTGTTATGAAAAGAAGTACACACACACACACACACACACACACATATATATATATATATATATAACGAACGCCGCATTATTTTGTAAAACGTCTAATGGAATTGTATCGTTTAACTAATCTTAGTCTTAAATTTTTTTAAAAACATCCAGTTCAAAAACGTATTGGAATATTTGCACCTATGTGTAGTCCAGAGGGGTTAAGTGGAAGCTGGGAGACGTGAGGCGCCGCCTTACCAAGGTCAGCGGGGTTGACGCAGGCCGGAAGGCAGGGCGTGATAGCCATCAGCATCATGAGTCGCGCCGTCCTGGCATACTACAGAGAACACCCGCACACGTGCTCGTCGCCCGCCGCCTTCTTCCCAGAACACACCAATCAACTGACGTCAAGGGCGGCGCTCAGGTCAATGACACTTTGACCCGAGACGGCGCGGAACGGCCAGCTACCAGCACGCGAGCCCGTGTTACTAATTATGATGGATTTTTCTAGATATCTTCCCGTTTCAAGATTTGGCAAGATTTATTTGAAAATAGTGAAATGAAAGGATTTTGGTCAGCGCTTAAAGGGGATTGATCCCTGTCATATAGGTTTTACGGTTTTTCTTATAAATCAGGGAATGGAGACATTGTTTTGGTTTTTTCACGCTGACAAGGCATAGTTTATTACTTCATTCACTTTTTGGAATCCATATGGCATTGTTTCTGTTAATTTTGTGGCCTGTGTAGTCGCTCCCGTAAATAAAGAAATTTTTCCTTTGCAGCTGCTTCACGTTACAAAATAATGAATATATTATGGTTCCAGCAATTACAGAAAATCGATTAAGTTTGTATCTATGCCCTGTCGTGACAAAAAATTTTGATACATCGACTGGAACAGAATTTATCAAGAAGAAACAGATATATCCAAGGTGGTAGGGACCAATACCACTTAAACATCTCGGTCTTTAGCGCTGCTGAAGGATGACATCAGGTGAGTATGAAGCAGCGCCGGAATGGAGACGGGGGAAAGGGGAGAGCCCCGAGAAAACCCGCCGACCAGTAGTATGGTCCGACATGATTCCCACACGTGAAAATCCAGGAAACGATCCAGCCGGGAAATGAACCCAAGGCGATCCGCCTTGGTGACTGGAAGGCGAAGAGCTCTAGCCACTGCCTCATTCGTGCCCAGAAAATATTAAAATAGGGTCATATCTTATCTAATTACCTTACCTTTCATTACGCACATACGATCGAAATGTTAAAGACTATTCAAGATCTCATTAAAATCATTAAATTAGTTACATCACTTCTATAGGCTATTCACGATAAAGTCAACACTGATTAAATTTTTCTTTCAACAATTTTGCATCCATTATGAAAAAAAAATGTTTCATCATCCAATAGATTGTATAATACATGGGACAGTAGAGGTAACTTGGGACACAATGTAGAAGTATTCGTTTACATATTCTGCAGCAATAAAGACATGTGTGCATGATGCATTACCAAGAGACAACTTTAATTACCAGTATAATTATTTATTTTACTCTAGTCTG
Organism: Medauroidea extradentata; assembly: GCA_003012365.1. NCBI lineage: Eukaryota > Metazoa > Arthropoda > Insecta > Phasmatodea > Phasmatidae > Medauroidea > Medauroidea extradentata. The sequence goes on from PNEQ01022376.1 coordinate 10,139, forward strand.
CGCAGCATGTGCAATAAAGACATTTGGGAAGTGTCCCAAGTTACCTTTACTGTCTCAAGTATACCCAGTTGACGGTAGCCATTAGAAGTTCATTTTCCTGCCTATTTTAATGAATACTAATCAAGGCGGTCAAAACGAATTACTCCCGATTTTGCCAGCCATATAAGTAAAGGCTGATAAATATCGATTACTCTGGATGATTGCTACCTACGGACTACGTGGCTATTGGGGTTTCTATGAGCTTGAGAGAATTAAAGGCGTGGCGTACAACTTACAAGCACGCAAGAACGACAGGGCCGCCACGATGGGCTTGGTCATAACGAGCTTTGTGGGTTAATGGGGCGTGTTAGACAATTTTATTGAATTTTCAGTTTTGAGCCATAACATTTCTTCAAATGGTACTATCAGAAATTTTTCTTCAACAAAGCGTAGGATATATTCTTCGTAAGCTGCTTAACATAGGCCTAAATAATAATGGAATCTTTCATTAATTTGTCATGCAGAATCATTGCAAGAGAAGTCTTGAACGTTAACCTATAATTGATAGCGAATGTTGTCCAGTCTTTGGAAATCTATATTAAAACAAAATAATTCGACAGTAGAGAATAATTTTAAAAAAAAATTAAGTGAATTAGGTGTTTTCAACAAATATGAAACATGGGTTCAGTCCCGGAAAGGGACTATATTTCCTTTCCGGGACTGTATGCATCTTCCCTATATATATATATGTGTGTGTGTGTGTGTGTGTGTGTGTGTGTGTGTGTGTGTGTGTGTATGTACACTAGCTGTCCCTTTGCGGCTTCGCCCGCGTGTACTTTTAGTTACGTGTTAATTGATGGTGATACTATATTCTATATTATACTATATTCACTGTTTATCTTTAAAACATACAATACAAAGAGATTTGTCCAGTCCACTGCGCTAAGCGTACTTTAATTGCAGAACTTCTTTTTTTAATTCATCTTTATTTCTCTATAAAACAGCTGCCCTGCTGCGGCTTCCACCGCAAAACAGCTGCCCGGCATTTAACAGCTAGCTACTCAATTACAGTGTAAAGAGCGCGCGCAATACGCTTGTATGATGTCATGTAATTCCCATCGCAAAGTATTGCACGGGATACGAACCCGTAACCCCACCCCTCCCACACCCCAAACTTTATACACTACCTGAGTGAATGCTTAAGGCCTCGATCACAGGAACATATCTACATTGTTTAAACAACAATAGCAATAAAGCTCAAATTGACTGTCCTGTTTTTAGGTTTTTTTCCCCGGCAATTATTCGAATTTTTCTCGCCGTAAAAACCATCTTTGAACTTCCACGAACATTTAAAAAAAAAGAATTGGCCAAATTGGTCCAGGCGTTGTTGAGTTATGCGCTTACCAACACATTTTGCGATTCATTTTTATATTTTATATAATTTTCTTCGTCTAGTTATTTGGTTTTATTGTAGGTTTTCAACGACTCCGCAAATTTAGGTAATTTTCACAAACTTCTCGTAGTAAAATTTTTAAGATGACGCTACATGTAGATACAAAGGGAAAATATGTGGTGAACAGAACGTGAATTAATTAACACTATAAAATATTACATTTAAGTAAACAAGACCATAAAATGTTAAAATACATACTAAAACTGCGAATAAAAATTTACATGAGAAATGTCTTCTTCATTTCAACGATAATATTGAGTAACAATAATATTGAGTAACAGTTACCAACCAAAATGTAACACAGACAAATGCATAAACTACAATTAAAAGCTTATTCACTCAATAAAACCACTACTGAAGTTCTTAAATGTTGCTCACGATACAAAGTATTAGTAGGGACCCTGTTTTTTTTCGTGAAAAGAATTTTGCCCCACTTTGTTTCAGTGCCTTACGTGCACATCTGCAATTGTGCTTCATGGTTATTGGCAGCGTGTCTGTGTGAATAGCCGTATCTCATTTGACTGAGCCAATTACAAAAACTTTCCTGCAACACCACATGTCTGTGATTTTCCGGTAGAATCTCAGGGCTCGTGACAGTTAAATTATCCAATCAATGACCACAAAGAACCGCAGATGTGCACGAAAACAAAGTGAAGTAAAATTCTTTTCGCGAAAAACAAGGGTCCCTAAGTATTATATATATATATATATATATATATATATATATATATATATATATATATACACATACATACACACACATATATATATAGAATGGTACACGTAAAATTGCTACTAAATGTGACTTGCTTGCCTTTCCTTGAAACTGTACTTCAAAACGCATTTTTATGCTAAATAAACCGCCAGTAGTCGACATAATTGGTGCAACCAACCCAAATAAGGAAAGTAAATAAGTCAAATTATAGTTCTCAATTAAATTCCTTCACACTTTCGAATTAGTTTGATATTAAAAGCCCATCACCGTGTTGAGATTGTTGAGGTTGTTATTTTACATACAGAAATAGTTACACAGTCACAAAGCCAATAAAAAATGTGGTAAATGGAAAAAGGTTGGAGCGGAAGACGTGTTGATTGTGCACAGCTGCATTTCAATTTCAATACGTTCCAATTTGGCCATTTATCGCGAGTAGTTCGCTAAAATAACATTACATTCACATTTTCAGCAAGAAGCGCAGAAAATAATTTTGAGAAAATTACACATTCCTTGCTACGTCCTATTCACATAAATATTCCACAGTTCATAGACGGTTCAATATAAAGTAAATTCTTTCTAAGACCGTCTTGCAAAGAAAACAATATTATAAATGCACAACACTGTTCGGAGACAAAATGTGTTTTATAAACTTTTACTAGGCCTACACTGCATTTATTTTTGTTGTGATACGCGTTAATGGTCAAAATTAAGTCTGACCTCGATGAGAAATATCTTCGACTCTTGGACTGTAGACTGCAAAAAAAATCAACCAAGCGTTGCTCTAGTAATTGAACACATGATACAGCAAATATTGTGTTTAGAGATTTTCTATAGGCTACTTCCACAAATACAAACGGCTAATTGCAATGTTTACTATCAACACACTCGAAACATGGCCGATGAACAAGGAGTGTTTACAAACAATACATTGTGGACTGCACATTGTGTATTGCATTCGACTAGCAACTATCGACTGCCGAATGAGCATTGTAAATCAGCCGTTGAATAAAAAGCAACGAGCAAAACTAATATGTTTGGCTAACATTAAAAATAACTTTCCCCGACCTCTATTATCCAAACTTCTTGCTGGTTCTTAAGTGTTTCGCAAAAACTCCTTACAATTCTCGGATGAAAGTACTTCATGCAAGATGCAAGCGTTTCTTTAATAATAAGATGGAATACATTATGATCCATTTGTTATGCTGTTTAAGCTAGTCACACTACGAACGCAAATCAAATCGTATCCATAATACATAGACACAATAAATGAAATCATATGCATTATACATAGACGCTATGCCACTCTGCAAATTTCGTGACTCCCACAAAAAATCCTACATATAAATTCTTGTACATTTTACAACAGTTATTTATAGCATTGCAAAAAAATTTGGCAAACAGTATCCAAGATTTTTTTTTTTGGAAAGTACAAAATATTTTGGAAAATGTGACAGTTCATCGAAGGTTACTTTGTTTCACATCAAACACACTGCTCATAAAAAATATATCCCACTATTCTCCGTTCACTCTAAGTTGAGTTCTGAAGTAAACAAATAACGTAATATCATTGCACTTCGCTAGCTTCTAATTGGCTCAATTTGTGCGTCGCGCCGACGTACTATTTCCAACCGGCAAAAGTGTTTACAGTTGGCATCATACGAAACAACAACGCCGTATTTAGTAAAACAATATTGCGAGAAAATTTCGTACGTGTTAACGACATAGGGAAACAAAAATTGCACAAAAACTTGATAAAAATATTGACATCAC